>OY757909.1:45508569-45625413 GCA_963585895.1 Sepioteuthis lessoniana
TTATGCCATATTCGTGCGTTGGTGGGACGCTTCGATAAATACAGTGGTCCCCGCGGACTTTCTCGAAAGCTACGTATGGCACTAGACCTTGGTGTCTAGTTCAAGCCATAACCCGGCATACATGCCCGGACCCAGATTTGGGTTCGTGAAACTGCTTGCCTCATCAGGCTCACATTGCACCAAGTGAGCCGATGAGCAGAACAGACCAGCAGGGTTCGAGTCTCGACTCGTTCCCGACCTTCCCTCCCCCTTATCCCCACTTTAATCGACCTTCAGGCTTTTGACCTTGTGTCAAGTCCTGTCTGGTAGGAGGCTACGACAAATAGTCCCCGCGGACGCTCTAGGGCGTTTGTGTGTGACCTTTCCTCTCCAGTTCTTGGGTTGCATTTGGTAGGCCGTCTAACCTCTGGGCGGTTCTGCCGGGTGTGCCACGGCACTGGAGATTTCCTCCGGCCTCAGGGGGCGATCCCCCCAGGCTTATACCCCCTTCGGGGGGGGTTATTGCCTGGCGCCTGAGGCGCCCCAAAAAGGGGAATGCCGACGGGGCCGAAGGTATTTTTGGCCTTGCCGGACGCGTGTGGGCTTCGGCCCTGCGACCGGGCCCACCTTAAAAACGGCCTTGTGCCATATTCGTGCGTTGGTGGGACGCTTCGATAAATACAGAGGTCTACGCGGACGCTCTCAGGGGCCACTCAGCTCCACGAGGCTCGGGTCCTACGTTATCGTGGTTGCACCCACCTCACCGCCAGTGGTAGATTCAACAACCTTTTTTTACGGTCCTTTTTAAGGGCTATGAGATGTCTTCTTCTGCGGGTCGGAGCATCTCTGGCGGTCATAAATAACCAGTCGAAATAGACGGCTTGGAGGCAAACACGAAGAGGACTCACTAAGACCAGCCTGTCCGTTTGGCTGCGCAGTGCTAAAGGCAAAGGTTAGCCTTTAGCTACCGCTCCACTATCTACGCAGCGCTAAGATAACGCCAATCTTAGCCTCGGCATCCTGGCCTGTTCGCTCGACAGTGCAGAGCTTTGGCGCGCAAGCCTTAGCTACCGCCTCGATACGTCCGCACAGCTTTAGCGCGCAAGCCTTAGCTACCGCCTCGACACGTCCGCACAGCTTGGGTGCGCAAGCCTTAGCTACCGCCTCGACACGTCCACACAGCTTTGGCGCGAAACAGCTATAGCTACCGCCCCGACTCGTCCGCACAGCTTTGGCACGACAAATCCATTGCAACTGTAAATGACACGCCCGCACAGCTATCTGGCACGACAAAGCCATAGTTACTGTAAACGATATGCCCGCACTGCTATCTGGCACGACAAAGCCATAGCTACTGTAAACGATACGCCCGCACTGCTATCTGACACGACAAAGCCATAGCTACCGACCACGACGCTTCTGCGATGCAGTCCACGTAACGACTCGCTGTTATGGACTGCCCCAGCAACGCAGCATCAAGTCCACATAACGACTCGCTTTTACGGACTACCCTAGCAATGCAGCATCTAGTCCACGTAACGACTCGCTGTTACGGACTACACTACAATTGCAACATCTGACCCACGTAACGACTCGCTGTTACGGGCTAGCAAACAGATCGACACACCCCCGGTTAACCCAACGTACTATCAAAACCGGGATATCGATCTACCAACCACGACGCTCCTACAATGCAGCATTCAGTACACGTAATGACTCGCTGTTACGGACTGCCCAAGCATTGCAACAACTAGCCCACGTAATGACTCGCTGTTACGGACTAGCAACCACGACTCGACCATACCAACCAAATGTCAAAACCGGGACATCGATTTACCAACGACCGACCGACCTCAGCTGCCCGCAACGATCGTCCAGCTGTATCCAACGACCCGACCGATCTCAGCTTACCAGCATCAAACATCTAGCTGTATCTTCACAACTCGACCTACGCCAGCTACCCTCGTCGAACGTCCAGCTGCGCACATCTACAATTCGACTATACCAGCTAACGATATCACCCATCTAGCTGAAGACCACATACAACCGTCACGGACATTTACATACACGTTTGTAATTCCGACAATAAAATCGTCACTTTTCTTGTATCTGTTATCTCGCCTTCTGTCTCCCTTCATTGTCTTTGGCCATGCACACTCGCCAGCATTAAACTTAAATCATTTGCGGAGTCGACACGCTTATCGGCTCCGCAACAAGGTCACAGCATTGAAAAAAGAGAAAAAAATGATTGTCGGGAGCTCTTCTAATGCATTATTGAATAATATTTGTAGCAAGAAAATGATAATATTACTTGTAAGAAGTTAAGTAAAAAAAAAAAACTTCTAACATTCAACTAAATTTTGAGACAAAAAGACTTTTATTAGTTTGATTTTTAAAAACAGTAACTTGAACTTATTTAGTTTGAATTAATTTAATTGAATTTAATTTGTTGCATTTTTTAAATATTTTTGATTAATAATTTTTGCTTATTTATTGTTGCTTATTGTTTTGTAGAGAAGAGGAAAATCTCGTATTTTGTTTTGGCGCGCAATTTAATTCAACACTGAATTTCACCCAATCAGGATGACATATCCTATTCAGCCCGGACCTTCATTTCCGGCTAGCAAAACGGGTGAGCGGCCAAACACACTCTCTTCAGCTTGAGACAGCGACCGGAGCAGTCGTGTCTCTGGTCGTCCCTGCTTAGCGATGCTTTTTTAGCTAAACAAGCCACCCAGTGGGACATCTCACTGTGGCTTTAACCCTAGCAGCAGCAACATGGACACTCAACGAGGGAACCATCTAATTTATGGATTCTTTGCGTCTAATATATTTTAGACCAAGGAATCCCAGTTGAATATGAATTAGATACGTTCAGCATGCCTTCCACAAGCACCACAAAAATTTACTATGTCGATCCGAGCGCCACTTCGCTCTCGACACACTAGCTCCCATTTCACCTCTGGTCCACATTAATGGAGATAACGCCTACTCTCCCCAATTACCAGACACCAGACACACAAAACTACACAGTGACCTTGAATACTTCCCTCACACGTCCAACAACACGCTGCCACTTCAACATCCCGCTAAGCTATCGCGTCTCCAAAACCAACAAGCCTAACCACCACGAGTCTTGCAGCACCAAGAACAAACCCCCTCTAAGCTGCAAATAAAAAATTTTCGCTGTTGTGTGTTGTTAAAGAATAGTTTCGCAATTCATTTGTTGCCTTAAGAAATATAGCGTTAAAACAATTAACCATTCCTCAAAACCGCTAAAGTTTGTTCCTAAATTCTAATAATACTATTGTTGGTTGCTTGATTGCTATATTTGAGTGATTCCGATTTGAAAATTCTTGCAATTAAAACAGAAGTGATTGTGATTTTTCATAATTAAATTAAAAATATGAAAATTTAAGCAGTGTTTGTTAAATTGTTTTTAAAATTTAGACGAATAGACGAAAAATTTTGTCTTTAAAACCGTGTTTATTTACAAACACGACCGACAGTCAATGTTTATATTTTCTTATTAATTATTGTTTTTCTTAATCTTAATTAAAATTAATAAAAACCAGTATAAATCAAAACATGTCTCTTTCTTTTCTTTCTTGTTACATTTCAAAAAGTTTTAAAATCTTTTTTTAAAAAGTTTAAAAACCTTTATTTAAAAAAACGACTTTGTGATTATAATTCAACGTTGTCATTAAGCGAGAGATTCATGGATCCACTGACGTGGCGTCACATTTTATCGAGCAGGCCTGGGTATTAGCGACGGCCACAGTTGGGCTCGCTACAGGAGCAGTTGGTCGTAAATAAAGTATGCTTTCACCAAAATCTCGTTGTTCCTTTCATCTATTACCACATTGGTGTACATAAAACACACTTGTCTTTTTTTATTATTATCGCTGCTGTTGCTTTCTTTGGAGGAGGGTTGTCTTATTAACGTCTGTCTTCAAAAATCTACACGCAAGCCAGTAGAGAAAATTGTTATATCTCTATCATTCACATAGTGCTCCGACAGTTTCTCAAAAGAAAAAAGGCCTCGTAAGAGTCCGACTGAGTAGTTGGCTTCAATGTAGATACCTGAGACAAGGTGATGCCAAGATCTCTGATGAAGATTTATTTTTCGTGACCCGTTGGAACTCCTTTCAGTAACTACTATTCAGTACGAATTCATTTCAAATTCGAGGACTAACTGTAAAGGCGCGAAAAATAGCCTGCAGAAGGGTTTCGTCATTCCCATCTTGAATAGCTGATAAGTATTTTATGATAGCGGACATTGGCCTAGCGGTTAGAGTGTTCGCCAATGGCCCGGGTGATCAGTGTTCAATCCCAGGTCGAGTCATACCAAAGACTCAAAAATGGTACTTGATTCCTCCTTGCTTTACACTCAGTACGGATCAAGGGTAAAGTGGAGCAATCCAGGGAAAGGAGTAGCACCCTCCCCTACACCTTGGTGTTGTAGCTATCGAAAAGGGAACCTTCGGGTCACCTTCGACTATGGTCGCCAACTTTTACTTTTATTTTAAACGGGTAAGAAGCTCCTCAAGAAATAAAAGTCAAATTAAACGAAAATCGACTACTGAAATGGTAAACAACTGAAAGAAAATTCAACCGACAATTCTGCTGAAAAGATAACTTTACAGAAGACTCGAAATTACATCAGATCTGAAACATTTCGACAATACTAAAAAAAGAAAAAAAATATTCAAATTCAAAGAACTTTGTTTCCCGGACACTCTTTCAGGTATGTTCCTACAAATTACACTAAAATTTGCAACACTTTATTTCTTCTATCCCTTTCTTCTTGTTTCTTTGTATAAAATTACCTTTTAAAACCTTTATTGTCTGTGTTATCTTTTCGAATCAGTATCCGAACTGGAAAGCTGCGGAACTTACTGTTTGAACTTACAGTTTAAACTTACCGTTTAATATTACACACTAAAGCCTCCTAAAAACATTACCCAGATAAATACTAAATCTGGCTTTCGTGTCATTACTTCATATCAAATTTTATCTTCTCTCTAATTTTTTTGCAAAATCCCAACAAAAAAATAATATCCTGGATACAACACTAGTGAGGCTTCAGTTTTAGTGTACTTTAGAGTGTGAAGTAATCATTCATCGCCATTACTCCCAGGTCCACTCTGACTAGAATTGATTGTACATGTTATGGTTCCATGAATGGGTCAAATAGATCTGTTTCTAAATTATTTGTATTAGATAGGAATACTTGATACATATAAGCGTGTGCAAAAAGACTCTTAAACATCAACACAAAAATGTAAATATAAATGTACAATGTACACAATTCCCTAAACTTTAAGCCTAAAATAACTTCAATCAAGTTGACATGGCAGTTAAAATCAATCAAAGTAGCTCTATACACCCACTTCCAGGACTAATGTGAGAGGAAAATATAAGTTCATAAAAATATTTCCGACCAATCAAAAAACGAAATCCGTGACTATCAGTAAGTCGATTCTGATTCACCTGTGCAATATAAGAAAGTCTGATTTAAACCAGCTGCCGAAAGGATCCAAGCAGCAAAGAGAGAATACGTCCAGTAAGCGGCTCAACTATTTGTAACGGTCGGCGTGACCGATCTACCCGGAATGCCATTCCGACTTAGTAGCCAAAATTCATCTAACAGCATAACGCAATCAATTATATTGAGCGATAACAACTAGCTACAATATGCGATAAATCTTACAAGTGGACTTTGCCTACGTGGTCCTCTTCAACTACTCACATATGTAATTGATCCTCACACGTGAATTTGCCCAAAGGTTCTTTCTCAAATATACGTAATATATTCTCACACATGGATTTCTCCCATGGTCATTTTCACCTACAAATTTGATATATGACATATTCTTGTATCAACAAACGAACGATATGCTGTAAAACCAACCAACCAACCAACCAACAAGATTCAATACTTAAAATTCGATTACAAAGGCCAGATACAGCATTTATAAAAGAAAGGCCAAATGATTTATCATGTTCAAAACAATAAGAATGAAGGCAATAGTCCGAAAAATGAATAAATGTAAAATTGGAAAAAGAAAAAAAATGGCTTTCTGAAGGTTGTTTTTAAAATTACTAACAAAGTAACCATCATAAATAGTAGAATTGTCTACATCTGGATTCTCTCTCTCTCTCTCTCTCTCTCTCTCTCTCTCTCTCTCTCTCTCTCTCTCTCTCTCTCTATTCATGGAAGGTGTATATTATAATGGCAACTTTCCAAGGAAAACAATTCATGGCACAATGTTGCCAGGAGCAAGTCGTCTTCTGCACATAATCACAATCAAAAAACACTACCATATTCTTATGCTTGTATCTGAAGGTGTCAGAATTGGGTACACTCACCATTCTCACAGATAACTCTTTCCAAATGCCTCTTGAAGCTGTTTGTTTAAATTCTGCAAGTGCTTAAACTAGGAGGAGCTCTCACACACACAATAAAGCACAAAATGTCCCACAAATGTTCAATAGTATTAGGATCAAGGCTTCTTGGAAGCCTGCAAGTGTGTCTATTGTGTTATATGGCAGATATTCCCTAACTAGCTGGCTCTATGAAGTTGGACGTTGAAATTCATTGAAACGTGATGTCAGTGGGTGATCTTCAAAATCGGAAACTATGGCTGAATAATTATGAGTGACATCACGTTGGCATCTTTGATTTTACAGTAAACTTCATCTCTGTCAAGGCGGCTTTTAATCTTTTTGTTTGAATATTTTGTGTCAACACTTATTTCTTTTTGTCCATAAAATAGTGAGTTACTAACTTAGAACCTAAATTGTTCTCCATTTATCAATGTTATTCCTTTGTTAATGTCAATATCCATATTATGTGATATATTCGACTATCTGCCCCTGATCCCCCAGTTTTTGAATATCAAGAAAAGCTTGTTATTATGAAAACCAAGCTCAGCAGCTGTCAAGTTAAAAAGTAGGGGACATAAAAATCCAGTCTCTATCTAGATATTTAGTGACCAATAAAATTGAGATTTAGCATTTACCGAAATGCAAGTCGTATGACCATTTCCAACGCCAGGGAAATAAGACAATATTCATTCTTATTAAGTCATGCAGAAGTTCAATTAACAGTCAGCCAAATCAATGGTGTAAATAAAAAAGCAAACATGAGAATTTGTATTCAAGTCGACCAATATAAAAACTAGTAAAATAATAAGTCTTTTATAAGGATACACACTAGTTTCTTGTCTTTAAAAGACATTCTGACTACTCCTTTAAAACATTAATTTGAGCTGATAATTGGAAAGTAAGTCAAACACGTGTATACATTTCATAGCATCTTTATTACCTAATACGGTCGAGAGCTAATAACCTTATGGCCTTTACTTAGTCTTTTTTTACCGGAAATGAAAAAGAGAAATAGTTAACTACTATGAAGGACACCACATCGATAAGACCACAAGGAGAATATACCTAGTCATAGAATAAAACCATTTCAGAAGAAAAAAAAACATGGACGAAGACTTAGGACAAACCACTCGGCGAAAGCCTACAAACTCCTGTACCATTCGACGGGACCATTAGCCAAAATGGAAATGCTATTTCCTCCGATATAGAATTATATCGAGTTTAGTGGATAAAACTCGAACTGAATAGGTCTGTGTATTCCTATACTCTATGGGGGATGTAGCCAACAACATAATGGCTACTATGAAGATACTATGAAACCCAAAGAGCTTGTGAATGCATTCGACTTTTATTTCGGCGTACGCAAAAATCTCATTGTTGTACGTACGAACAAGAAAGCATAGAAACCAGGGGAACCTATCGACATTTTCATACAAGACCTCTTCAATTTAGCGGAGTATGCGAATACGGTCCCCTGAACTTCTCGAAGACAGAATAAACAGGGGGTACTAAACAATCACCTCTCGAATGAGCTCCAAACAAAAGCAAACCTGGCACTATTTCAAACAGTGCAGACAAGCAGACTGGCCGAAAAACGAAGAGAAAACCTGCCTTTTATCAGAGGAGACCATGCAGTCAATTTCGTCCTATCGTACCCCACCGGCTACTTATATCGGGAATCATGTTTTTAAAAACAAAAGAAAAAAAAAACGCAACATCATGTATGTCGTCACCGCAATCAGAAGCGAACCCTGGCATCGCAAAGTTCGTCAGTGAGTGGAATTTTCCGTTACCAACTCAGACTATTTTCGAAGCAAATTAATTCTACAATCCGTCTCGAAAGTATTTTCTAACAGTTGAGGATGGCAAGTAATTTTTGCAAGCTTCTCTTACCGGTATTATGGTTTATTTTATCATTACACATAATTAAAGAGAAGCTTCCTGTCCAAGGTCGGACACGTGGGAAGCCAGTAAATACGCGACTCCTTTCTACCATATAGCCAACTGTCGCTGACGGCTAGATGCCAAGTCATCGGCCGCCCCTTACGGGTTTCCGGCTTCCGTCGAATGCAATATACTATCCCCACCGGCACGCACCGGGTATGTAGTATAGCGTTTCATCTGACTCACCTGGCCCTAGAAGGCTGACCCCAACCCCAGGCAAAAGCTGCTTTGCTGAGTTCATTCCTTGGCAAATGAGACGCCCCAATCGAGGAATGTCGACAGAATCAAGCATTTCTTGTGACGGACGCGCATGAGCCTCGATTTGTGCATAGCTCCCCACATCAAAATGACGTTATGTCAAATCCTACCTGGTGGGAGGTCGGATAAATATCTGCGGCCTTTGGTGAAAGGAATTCGTTGCCTTTCACTGGCTTTTGCACCCTGATCAGATGCCTTACTTCAGCCACCAGCAACCAACGCAGCAGTTCTACTGAATCAACAGTGCCCTTTTCATTGATGCTTTACCTCAGCCACTAGCAGCCAATGTAGCAGTCCTATTGAGGCAGCAAAGCCCCGTTTTCTTTGGTACCAAGACCTAGATTACCAGACGCCACATCCCGGCCGTCCGGCAGTGGTCCAGCCTTTACTTCAGCTTTCCCCTTTTCTCAGTCCTTTTCAGGACTAAATTGAAAGTCTTCAGAGTTCTTTAAGGACTACATTTGGTATTCTTATTTACAGCCCTTTTCAAGATAGTAAGACTCACTAGCACCACGGAACACGACGAAGCAGCATCACCGATTTCTGTACCTCGGCATGCCGACGTTTTCTGGTGAGTAGTAGTACCGATTCTTGCAAAACGAAAAAGTTGGCATTTCAAATTTACTTTCTTGTATTTGTCATCTTTGCTTAGTTCGTGGCACATCATTTTTTTTATGAAAGTTTGCGAGATTGCAACAGTCACACCTCCAAAATGCACTATAGAAATTCTTGTGGATACTGCGGTAAAGAAGCCCATCCCTGAGAAAACTGCCATGCACAAACGCTTACTTGTTTAACATGCCACAAAAAAAGAACTTTACCAAGTTGTTTGCTGATATGCTAACCATCACAGCCGTGCATAGGAGCGAAAAGCATTCCACGATTTGGAGGGAACATTCTGAGAGCATATTTGCCAAATAGACGACACTAAACAGTAACAGAAGTCTCCACATTTTCAAAATAGACATGGGTGCATCTGTTTCAGTCATTAATAAGAAATGACCAGACGAACTCCGGGCAAACCTCCGCTATAAGAACCAAGAAATGGTGGAGACGCTTTACATTATTAAATGTCAGTTTAGCTTATCAGCTTGCATAAACATGGTTTCCTTTCACGTTTTTATCAGGTCAACAGTTCAGACGTTAAAAGGTGATTTTCCTGAACTCTACCAAAAGCAATTGGGCAATCTCGACGGAGCTTATAACGCCACCTTCAAACCTGATGCAAAACCGGTGTGCATCTGCCCCCTTCAAAAAACTGCCTATCTCCTCTCACCAAAAGTGAAAGCGAAAATTAACTGTATTCAAAAGGAAAAGGTGATCTCTCCGATCATGGGACCCACCAACTGGCACTCCACTATAGAAACAGTCCCAGAACCAAACAATTAATTCTGTTTAATGTGAGATCCATTCAATTGCCTCAGTAGATGAACGCCTGCTTGAATTGGCAAACTCCAGAATTTTCTCAAAGCTCGACAGAAGTGGATTCTAGTAAATACCACTTATGGAAGAATCCAAGCAATATACAGCATTTATTACTCGTTTTGGCCGATATTGCTTCAATCGGGTCCTTTTCGGTATCATATAAGCCAGTAAAATTTTCGAGCTGACATAAAAAGAGTAATATTAGGAAGATCTTTTGTATGCTGGTCATAGTTCACTTTCTGTCCTGTTTGTCTCTCATACAAACGGACTAATATTCCTTCTTTTTGTGTATTGTGGTTAGTATATTTTGCTGGGATGACGGAATTGTGTCGTCTATCAGAATTGTCCGGAGGCACAGCAATACCATGCCAATGTTACGTCTGCTCGATTTAGCCTTTTTGATGGCATATTTCATCGACTGCACGCAATCCGCAAGTCCATTGGACCATGGATATTTTGGAGATGATCGCGATGATCAAATTCACATTCTTTTGCAAACTGCTTAAATACAGCTGAATTGTAATGAGGGCTGTTGTTGCTGATCACCCTCTCTAGAACTCATTGTTCTCCATTTGACTTTCGCACAAAGGGGTATTTGGAGTAATAATTAACAATGAGAATAAAATTTGATCCATCAAAATGGAACAAGTTAGTGGACACTATTTGCCATGGTCTTACTGAGATCTCATGTGACATCAGGGTCTCAGTGCTCTGCTGTTTTTGGAGTTCTTGGAACACACCAGATAGCTGGATTAACTTGTCGATATCTTAATTGATTTCCATGGTACGTGGATGACAGGATAGTTGTCTGGTTTTAGGACACTTGTAAAACTGCCTATTCGATCGAACTGATCCGGGTACATGTTTCTCAGGTCCACTACGGAGTTGATATGAGCTTGATTCTCTAGGATGACGCTGTGCATCGTAATAAGTTCCAGGTGATGGTAGTCCAAGTATAAGCGACCCCTTTAAGGTTACCACGAAAAACTTGAGTGTTTCCCAATCCCCTTTGAAGGTACAACGTATGTTAATGGATCCATGTTGAATGATGCTGGAGCCATTATACGTAAGTCAGTGCAGTTGACTCCTAATGCATTGCACCAGGGAGTGGCTGTCTAAAAGGACTGACTTTGTAAGGAAACATCTTACGGAATACACGTAAAGGGAGAGTACTGCATTCAGCTCCTGTGACAACTTTGGCTTTTAGTTGGTTAGGTGGGGAAGCTTGATATCAAGGTCTGCAAAACCCTCAATCCGGGTGTCATTTTGCCTTTCTGCTGAATTGTATCTAACAACATTTGCGCGAATTGTTTGTACAAGTCTTGACGGTCATCCTGACGGGCATTTACTAAGTAAACACGGTTGCTATGTTTCCTACCCTGATGCCCGTATCGGTGATTGCTATGTGTTTCCCGACGTCCAGGTTTCAATTTTGGACTCTTTTGTGTAATGTGCGTTTGTGGATGTCTTCTTTTGTCCTCTTGTCCGTTGTTGCAAACTTTTTCTCAGTGGTTCTTCTGTCCACATGCTGAACATGTTGTACACCGCGCCGGACTCTTTCTTTTTTTGGTGGAAATGCGTGCTGCCACATTGCTTACAGTGGCTCTACTTTGATGTATCAATTTCCTGACACTTTCCATTTTGGATTTCGGCCAGTTGCTTCACGTGACTTATCGAAGCTTCGTGAACCCTACAGATATTCTGGGCTTCCTTAAGTGTTAATCTTTCTTCTTTAGCCAACAACTGCTTCTGCGATTCTAGGTGCTTCATTCCGGTAATGATCTGCTTTATTAACCGTTTTGCGGTATCCGTTACATCTCGGAACTTGCATCTCTTCGCCCGTAATTTGCATCTCGCTATTAAGTTATTGATGCTCTTCGTATCCCTTTGTGTACAGACGTATGTAGAACCCAGCGATGCGAGAATTCACCTGGGATAGACTCCCAGGTGAATTCTCGCATCTCGAAATTTTACCAAATAAATCATGAGTTATTTTGTCGTCTTCGTTTGTGAATGTCCAGAGGTTGATCCTTTTAAGGCATTCCTTTACAGATAACAAAAGAATGTGATCACCCTGTTTGTCGGCTGGTATGTTTATCACAGAGAAATAGAGATTGCAACGTTGCTTTAAAAATCTACCAGATTATCGGTTCGCATGCGTTTTATTCATTTTGAAAAAAAAAACGAAAAAGAAAAATTTTTTTGTGAAATACAGTAACAATTAAATACATAAAACACTTACTAGTTTTGTTTCAGTGAAAAATATTTCAATGCAAACTATAACGGTGAAATGTGGAACGAGATTATCGAAAGGTTTTCAAGAACGTCTAATGGCAGTCAGAATAAAGGGTACCTTTATGCTGCAAGTCTCGTAGGAAGGAAGAAAATAGTTATCGAGTTGAGAAAGAATCACAGCAGCTAGATGTCGGAGCGGAATATACGTCGCTGTAGACATAGCAGATATTGAGTTGCTGATTTTAGAACAAGAGTGAATGTTCAGCCGTAGATTTATGATCCTGGTTGCCGTGAGAGAGAAGTAATCGCTGTCTCCTTAAAGGTTGTCCAGGAATGAAGTTGCTGAATTGTCAGAGGCGGAATTAAATCGTCTAATTCGTATTCAACGGTAGAATCCTGGGTCTAGAGGTGTAGACCCAAAGGTCCATGAATTAGATGGTAGATCAGTAATTAAATATTCAGCCATGATGCGTGGTCCTGTTTGCTGTAGGAGAGAAGTATGAAGGTCTCCAGAAAAGGTTGTCTGGGAGTGAAGTTGCTGAATTGTCAGAGACGGAATTAATACGTCTAGTTCATTTTCAACTGCGTACCCCTGGGTCTAAAAGGGTAGACCCAAAGGGTCCATGAACCAGACGGCTCTATCCTCATGGTGATGAGTTGCTGCTGATAAAGGAGCGGACAGAAATACGTCTTTCCAGCTCGAAAGATTTTGAGGAAGAGGTAGTTTGGCGGGCTTTCGATATGCCTGGGAAAGTCATCCGGGCCGAATGGGATTCGTCATCCCCATTGGGCGAAATTATATGACAAGACCAACGGTCAAAATAATTTACGCGCCAAACATACGAAGTTCTTTCTGCTACACAAACTCTCTTTTTTCTTCGTTTTGTTTTGAATTTTTTTAATAAATGGTAGGACATGTTTTTCGGCGTAAGTAGTTCTGTTTCCATCCAGAACATTCAAAAGGGGTTTTAAGTCCATTGGATTTGACATAATCTTAAGTCCATTCCACTTGACATGATCTTAAGTTCATTCGACTTGACTTGATCTTTAGTCCATTCGACTAGGTATAATCTTTGCCTTTTGTAGCATTTACTTTCTCCAATGTGATTATTTTTTTTATCTCCCAGCGGCTACCATGTAGTAATATTGAAGGAAGATAAGTTTCGTAGATAAATCGTAAGCAAGACAACCATCTTTTGTTTATGTATGTGTCGTGACTCGCCTAAAAAGCGTAAACAAACCGGATCACTCAAACCTTAAACATTACATCTGGCTACGACCGGATGTAAAACCTTATATAACGCTGACCTGCCGTTACAACTCAAAGAAAAAAGGGAATAAATGACATTTACATCATTAATAGGGTTCCTATGTCAAAAGTAACTCTATAAAAATAAAGTGGATTATCTTCCGAAACCTATCCCTGGCTAAAGAAGAACTGTATTTCCACCCCAATTTTTTAAGGAAGAACTTTACGTTTAGGCAGCCCTGTTACACTGACATAGCTTCTGCTGCATATCAATAAGTCCTGAGGCGCCGCCAAAAGGGGAATGCCGACGGGGCCCGAGGCATTTTTGGGACTGCTGGACGCGTCTGGGTTATGGCCCTGCGACCGGACCCTTTTCTCTGCGTGACTTTCTCGTGTGTGGGTCACATTTTAGCCGGTCGTGTTTCGTGCCGCACGGTTTGGTCGGGTGTGTCTCATCATTGGATATACCTCTGGCCTCAGGGGGCCGTCCTCCTAAGCTTAAACCCTCCTAGGAGTGTTTAAGTTTATCGCCTTGCGCCTGAGGCGCCACAAAAAGAGGAATGCTGACGAGGCACGAGGCATTTTGGGGACTGCTGGACGCGTCTGGGGTACAGCCCTGCGACCGAATCCACTTTAAAAACGGCCTTGTACCATACTCGTATACTGGTGGGGGGTATGACAAATATCGGCACGCTTTTTACAGCTCACTCAAGGCTGAATCCTACATCGTGTGGTCGCATTCGCCTTACTTCCAAGGCTGAATTCTACATCTCGTAGTCGCATTTGCCTTACATCACCGATATGCCAAAAGGTCCTTTTAAGAGCCATTACAAGTCACCTTCTGCGGGTTGGAGTATCTCTGACAGTCCTTACGGACTCGTTGAAGCAAACGGCCAGGAGACAAACACGAAGAGGACGCTAAGACCACCCGGTCTTAACCATTCGGTTGGTTCCCTGTCCGTTCATTCGTTTGGCTGCGCAGCGCTAAGGCACGGGTTATGCCTTAGCATTCGGTTCCCTGTCTGCGCAGCGCTAAGATACTGCAAATCTTAGCCGCGGCTTCCTGGTCCGTTTGCTTGATACGTTTTGCACTGCTGCGCAGCGCTAAGGTACAGCAACCTTAGCCGTCGGTTCCCTTGTCTGTTTGTACGACTGCACAGCGCTAAGGTACAGCGACCTTAGCCGTCGGTTCCCTCGTCCGTTCGCACAACTGTGCAGCGCTAAAGCACGGGTTAGCTTTAGCTGTCGGTTCCCCTGTCCGTTCGTGCAACTGCGCAGCGCTAAGGTACAGCGACCTTAGCTGTCGGTTCCCCTGTCCGTTCGAGTGCTTTAGCACAGTAAAGGCACGATAATTTTCGTACTACCAACCACGACTTCGACTAACAACCATATTGACACATCCCCAGTTAATCAAAAAAACCGGGACATCGATCTACTAACTTCGACTACCATCAGCTACTCGCATCAATCGTCTAACTGCTACTCTACGACTTCGATCAACATCAGTTACTCGCACTAATCGTCTCACTGCTTCTCTACGACTTCAACTAACACCAGCTACTCGCTTCGAACATCTAGCAGCCTCTCTACGACTTCGATCATACCAGCTACCGATACCAACCATCTAGCTGACGACACCAACAACTACCCATGAACTTACATACGTCTTTGTAAACACGACAAATAAATTGTCATCTTTGTTATATTGTTACATCGCCTTTGTTGTCTTCATTGACCTTTTGGCTGTCATTACTCTCACGCTTAACTAAAACAATCTGCGGGGTCGACGTGCTTATCGGCTCCACAACATATGTCTCCTGGACAAGGGGAGATAACACCGACAACACTGTCATCCGCCCTGTTCCTGCGAAACTAATGGCGATAGACAACTTCCCTCCACCGAACAACATGTTGCAGTTCCAACGCTTCATGGTATAACAAATCAACTGGTAAAATTTATGCGCAACACTGCAAACGTTACAGCCCCTTTACGATGTCTCCTTCGCTAAAACACTGTATGGATATGAAGGGAACAACAAGAACAGGCATTCCAACCGAAAAAAAATTTTGTTGTGCCACCGACTGTTCTCGCACAGACAGTCCAAAACAGGAAGCATTCATTGCTACAGACGCTTGTAATGCTGGAATCAGCGCCATCTTGTACCAAACGTAAGATGACTAACCATGGCGCTTAATATGCTACATCATACGGTCTCTTTCAGATGCAGAACATAATTATGCCACTATAGAAAAGGAAGCTCGTATAGTCACCAGGGCCAGTAATAAAAACATGAATATATCCTTGCTCTTAACTTCACAGTAGAAACTGACCACAAATCCCAGGTCCCTCTACAATCAACTGCAGAACATGCTTAAACGCAACCATGCATCCAATTATTCAGATTGCAGCTCATGTGATTTTCCCAGAATGGCATGCATGTTGTAGGGAAGAATCAGACAATAGCAGATGCGTTATCACATGCACCCAACAATCAACCGGACTAAGCAGACATCTCCCTCATAGAAGATCCAATCCTATTCGCCATGTAAACCATCAACTTTCTTCCAGCTTCCTTAAACGGGTTATGATAGATCAATGAACTACTCAAACTGGACCATGAAACTGCTAAAATCCATAAATACTGTTCAAATGGATGGCCTACTGAATACCAGAATCACTACTCCTCAAGTGATATTGGACCAGAATAGAACACCTAACAGTCATAGAAGATTTGTTGATGTTCAATGACTGAATTGTGATTCCACCTAAATTGAGAATTAAAATATTCAACCACATTCACGCAGGACATCTGAGAATCGTGAAACGCCTGTTTTGGTCTCATATATTGTTCAATCTTCCATTATAGATTATTAGTAATATCAAATAGAATTATTAGTATTAAATAGCAATATGCGGGGGGGTATATTGTTCTCGAAGTAGAAAAAAGAAATTTTACAACTACAAGAATGTAAAAATAAATATTTTTTATATTCAATAATAAGATTCGACAATCGAAGAAATGACAATACAAAAATAACAACCCCCCAAAACCCTTGTGTTTCAGTCTATTCGAAAATTTAAAGGCCAATATTCATTTATGACTGTTATGTAAATGTTGCGAGTGACGTTATATGTGTCGATCCCGCAAACATTCGTAAATAAAAGGGATTGACAGTGGATTAGACAAAGGATGACAAAAACAAAAAGGTAAAATTTAAAATGTCACGTATTAGTCGAATCATTCACGAAAGATATGTATGGGTGCAGATCGCTGCTGCTGTATAATGTTTATATAGTCGCTGCAGTGTTGAAAGTCGGTACTGTCGAAAGGCATTGACTCGGCTGTCAAAAGGTTCTTGGCGACTGCGGGTCTAGAATATCAGGATGGTATCGGTGCTTGGGTGCAAGTCGTAAGTGAAGCTGCATGCTCAGGAATCTGGAGTGGGTCGAAGAGGTAGACACATATGTTGCAAAGGTTGGATGATCAATATCCCGGTTTATTCAGTCTTAGGTTAACCGGGGATATATGTCGATTTGGCATTGGAGTGCTGATGATAATCCGCTCGTGGACTGGAGGCTATTGCATGATCTGGTGAGCTGCAACAGAAAATACAGGTGCTGGTTCGCTGATGCTGGAACTGGTCTGCAGGTGTCTGCTGCTGCAGGTATTTGTGGCTTGGTCACTAGGGCTGCATATCTGACTGGCTGCTGCGTCGTCTTGTGGTATCTGCAAAGGTATAATAAGGAAACTAGAAGTGATCTTTCGAAAACTTTTTGAAATAGCTCTTAAAAAACTGGTTATGAATTTCGTAAATTAGCTCTGAAAAGAGCTGTTTGAGAGAGCTGCTGTGATTGATCGGAATCTGGCATCTGCTGAGCTGTGTCTGCGGCTGTGATTGGTTAGATCCCACGTCAGCTGTTAGCTGCTGGGAGAGATGCAGATCCCTCGCCTCTGGACATGTATGCCTGCTGCAATCTGATATTAATCGTTGTCTGCTATCAAACAGGATTTGATACGTCTTTTTATAGAGAGGGTAGCCTCATCCGTGTAACCGCCGCCAGAGAAAGACACATCCGACCAGATCCGCGTGTTTTGGGTCCTATTTTTCTAGAATTTTCCAATCCATGTGCTCTTCGCTGTTTGCTCGAAACATATAGGAGTGTAAAACCTATGAATACTTGAAACTATTTAACTTGTCGTGAACTGTCAAAAACGTAAACAAACCAGGCCACTCCAATTCTTTAAAAACGCTACGTCCGGCTATGACTGGAAATGATGAAATCATCCGTAGCCTTGACTAGCAGCACTGGCGAAGAAAGGAAAAAATCTATCTTTTAACAACATTAACAGTGTCGGTCTTGCGAAAGTCACTTTATCAAAATAAAGTGGATTATTTCAGAAGCCTATTTCAGGCAAAGGAAGGATTGTATTACCACTGATATTTTTTTATGAACGAACTTTCTGTCCACGCAGCCCAGGTAGTGTGATACGACTTTCGCTCTCTCTATAGACAAACCTTTTCAGCAGTCGTTGGCATCGCCCGTTGGTACTGATTTTGGTCAGTAGTGAGCTCGTTGTCCGTGTTCGGTTTTTGCCCGTGAGCAAAAGTTCTTTTTGGTTCAGTATTAAGTTACTGCCACCTTTTTTTGTCTGACAACTGGGCGCTAGTTGCTCCCCACTCCCCCTGTAGTTCAGTATTAAGTTACTGCCACCTTTTTTTGTATGGCCACTGGACGCTTGTTGCTCCCCCAAAAATAAATAACTTCGCAGACATCACTTAATCTCATTAGTATTTTCTAATTAGTCATTTTTATTTTATTTTTCTAGTTGGGCTTCGTATTTCAATCTCCCTTCTGGTTGTGGAAGGCAACCATGGAGGACCCGCCTCTAGTGGATTCTCCCAATAATTGCCAGATCCTTTTTGGGGTCTCTCCAGAACCTGTTGAGAGTCAACAACCATCTCAGCCCTTTAAAGAAGCCTTCCCAACTCAGCCGCAAGAATAAGCTGCCAACAACGAAAGCGCTAATTGGCCAGCCCTTCCATCCTCTTCGCCAGGAAAGACACCACCAACTGTTCTTTCAAGCAGTCCAATGTAACCAGGACAAAAACTAGCCGAAACTAAAACAACAACCTCATGGAAAGTTTCACAGAAAAGCTCGGAGGAATATGACTGGGATAGGTTGGGCAACTATGCTCCATATTTTCAAGGCAATGTTATCTTGCCCTGAAATATCCGACGCCTTGAATCTCCGCATTGTCTCGCTTGTCGGTATTAAACATCAAAACGAGGAGATTTGTGGGCTTGAAGAAGGATACGTTCAAGGAACTTATGCGCACAAGTCATCTCGAGGCAGTATTTCTGTCGATGAAGCTTCGCAACTTGGGATGTGCTGCTACCAACAAAGGAACAGGCAGCTAAGCTGGCTGAGAGCTGCGTCACCACCAAGTTCTTCAGACTCCAGCCAAAGTAGATGGGTACAAGACGTATCCATGTGACTGTGTATAATGTTCCGGCTAACCTTCCAGGAGAGGTGGTGGCCTCCTACTCGAGCGCGTTTGTTCGAGTGGAAGAGATGGCACAACTTCGCTCCACTGTCGAGACAGCACATGGAAACTATGCATTCCAGGCCATCCCAGACACCTTATATTTCAAGGACAGGCAAATGATAGTCGTAGTGGGGGGGCAGACGGTCACGCTGCTGGAATTGCAAGCAGATCGGCCATCTAGCGAAGGTCTACCCTCAAAAAGCAGCTGACGCTGCGTAGCAGCCAAAGGAATCTGAGAACAATACCACCAATACCACCAACACTACCAATACCACCAACGCGACCTCGGAGGCTGAAACCAACGTAACCTCAGAATGGACGCAGGTTTCTCGGAGAAGGAGGAAAAAGAGGGAAGACACACCAAAAGCCCCGGTGAAGCCCAATACACCAGCGCCAAAGGAGATTGCCTCAACTTCCAAAACAAAGAATCCTGCCCCCTTCTCTTGCTACCCAAAGGACGCCTTCAACAGAGACTCCTTCAACACAGGCACCTTCAACAGCATCACTAGAAACTCATCAAACAGCAACACCCCAGAAAAACACATCTCACAGATTTAAGAACAATCAAACCATGAACACTTCCCAAAAGCTCGAGAGAAGAAGAGATAGTGGAGAAGGTCAGGCAAAAAAGCTGTGCAAAATCACTCTTAATCCCAGCCCCCAAAACAATCACAGCCAGATCAATCCCCCACCCAAGAACAAGTTCCCCACCGACAAGAAACCCATCCACATCCTCAAACTTATCCAACCCCTTCACAAAAACATCCAACCCCCTCCTCAACATCATCCATCTCCTTCAACCAGCCCTTCTATTGCTCTGCCTGAACCATTTCACACTCTCCCTTTCCTTTCTCATCCTCATCCTGAACTTTCCATTCGTCCTCGAACATAATCGGAGGACAAGATGCAACGCAGCCGAACCCAGGGTGTATGGAAATTTCCGGAGAAGGTTAGCAAACTGACGCTGGCTTGAGGTTGGCGGAATTGGAGCACCCCTCATTGAAAAAAATGTTAAGCTATTCTGCGGGAAGGGTCCCGATTTACGTTCACCCTTCTTTTTACAGACCCTTAAAGGTACGGTTCCTCGTGGATATTGGAGGAGTGTCGAGGGATGGCCGAGTTACCACTGAACCCGGCACCAGCTTCCTGAGACAGGCCGTGGGCATCCTCAGTTCCTATGATTTCCATCGTGGACACTGAATAGGTAAGTGGGTCAGAATGTCTTTAAACGTTACAAGCTTAGATGTGAGAGGACTGAGGGATCCAAGTACGTATGCGCGCTTACTTGGTGAACTCTCGAACCTCTGTGTGGTGAGAGACGCTCCTTTTTCCAACGGCCGGGGCCGTTCCTGGTAGCATTACCAAGTGTGTGATCACATTGCTGAAGAAAGGTGGTAGGAATGTTTGGGATGATTTTGATGATTACAGGCCCATAACTCTGCTAAAGACATAGTTAAAGATTTTGGCCCGGGTCTTACCAAACCGTTTGCAGCTTGTCATTAGCGATATGATTGGACCTGAACAGAACTACACTGTGAAAGGAAGATAAATCCAGGATAACTTACATCTGGTTTGCGTGGTCCTAGCGGGGTTAGAAGACGACACTGAAACTGCGCTGATCAATTTAGAGCAGCCCAAGGCCTTCGATTGGGTGGACCATTGATTCTTGGCGACGGTTTTGGAGACCGCCGGATTCAAAGTGGAGTTCAAAGCGGAGTTCCGCAAATGGAGCAGTATGATGTACCACAACCTGCAGGCGGTGGTGAAGGTTAACGGAAAGCGTTCGGAGGCTTTCGCGATAGAACGCTAGGTCTGGCAGGGTTGTCCCTTATCTCCTCTTCTCTATGTCCTCGCTTTCGAGCCCCTGCTCTGTAGGCTTACAGATGAGAAGGCTAGTCCGGCTCGGTATTAGGGCGAAGGTCTCTGCGTACGCCGATGATATCACTGTTTTTGTGTCCCGCCGACTGAACATACTGGCTGGGAAGAAGGTGGTTGAGAAGTACGAAGAAGTAGCAGGTGCCAAAATCAATTTTGATAAAAGCGACGGTTTGCAGCTGGGTGCCTGGAGGGATGACTTTCCCTTGCCAGGACCCTTCCGCTGGAGTGAAGGACCCGTCCGCATCCCCGAGGCTTGATTCGGGCCTGGCCTCAAACTGGAGCAAAATTGGTTGGAGATACGGGCTAAAGTAGAAGCGCAGGTGGGTACCTGGCTTCGAAGGCGGTTGTCCTTAAAAGGCAGGGTGGAGGTGTATGCCGTGTACTTCTTCCCCTTGATCCTTTGCCACTTGTCCGTACTTCCCCTGCCTGAGGATCACCAGATGGCGCTAAAATGATCCCTCTCCAAATTACTTTGAAAAGGTCAAAGTCCGATGTTCTGTAGACAGGTCTACTGTCAACATCCTCAAAATGGGGGTCTAATGATGCCTGATTTGGGGAGCCACCGACTCGCTGGCTTACCTGGGCCGATCCTTGTCGAGAGACACGGTGTTAGGACAAAAGGTGAGGAGACGTCTGTCCTCTTCTGAAATCCAATCCCAAAGCCGAAGGTCGTCATAGGCCTATAGATGAAGCACCGTTCGCTTGCGAGTGCCACAAAGTCCTCCGTAAGCTTTCTGGGTCTAGTGACCTTTCTTGGTCTCGAAAGAAACTGTATCGGGAGTTAGTGGTGGGTTCCGCTTCGGATCCTCTGGTGGAGCGA
Source organism: Sepioteuthis lessoniana (assembly GCA_963585895.1). Classification (NCBI taxonomy): domain Eukaryota; kingdom Metazoa; phylum Mollusca; class Cephalopoda; order Myopsida; family Loliginidae; genus Sepioteuthis; species Sepioteuthis lessoniana. The sequence goes on from OY757909.1 coordinate 45,530,298, forward strand.
CTCGGCTGGTCGCTGGAGGAGATTCGCTTTCAATGAAATGGGGCGCCAGGCTTGAGCTTTTTGCCGGGAATTCGTTGCCCCTCAACGACTGGGCTTTCAGAGCGGGCTCGGCAGACATGCCTGATTGTCCTAGCTGCGGCAGTGGTTGAGAAAAAAACGGTTTTGCACGCCCTCTACTACTGCTAGCGGTTTTGCCCGTTCTGAAGTCACGTCGGAGAATAGACAGCCCGCCTCGATCCTAAGCAGTTCGTGCTACTCGACGTTGGTTACGTCGTAGACAATATTGATCCTCTATATCGAGGTGAGAAACGTGTAGTGTTCCTCGCGATCCTAGCCGTGAAAAGAATGGTGATTTGGGAGACGCGAAAGAAGGGATTGTATGACGATGAAAACTTTTCTCATCGTGATCTGATTTTGTTCTTTAGGCATCAGCTTTGAGACAAAATTAGATGCGATTGAAAACGCTTGGATCGCATAACATTAGACAAAAGGTGGGTCTATGCAGTAAGCTTGGTCGTACGAAAAGGGACAACGTTGGAGTCATCCTTCTTTCCTCTTCCTGCACATAGCAACGATAGTCCGGGTCCTTCGGGACCCCATTCCCGTTAAGATGGAAATTCTTGTACTCCTTTACCCCTTAGGTAGCTGTTTGGTGTCATTGGCCCCGTCATTTATCTCCGGGATCTCCACCCGCTTGCTTTTTTCGCCATAGTCTTCCTCTAGACCATCTTTTCTGAATATTTTGGGCCCACATTGCTGTAATCCATGCTACCCTTCCCACGTTTCTTTTTACCCCATTTGTTTAGATCCACTCCCCACATAGGAATAGTCAGGCTTGTTTTCGGTCCGCTTAGGTTAGGCGTGATCCTACATCTAGTGGTCATATCCACCTTACACCTTGGTAGATATGCGAAAAGGTCCTTTTAAGAACCATTAGACATCTCCATCCCTAGTGTTGGAGTATCTCTGACAGTTATCATGAACTTGTCGAAGCAGACAGCCTGGAGGCAAACACGAAGAGGATAATAAGACCATCCTGTCTTAACCATTTCAGTCGGTTCCTGTTTGCGCAGCGCTAAGGCATGGTAGTCTTAGCCACGGTTTTCTCGCCCGTTCGCTCGGCTACGCAGTGCTAAGCCATGACCCTCGTTCGCTCATTCCCTGACTCTGCAGTGCTGAGACACAGTAGTCTTAGCCACGACATTCGTTCGCTCGTTTCTCGGCTCTGCAGTGCTAAGACACGGCAGTTTTAGCCCACTCATTCGATCCTGCGCGACCAAACAACCAGCAGACCAGCTCCAGCATTGCAGTATCTAGTCCACGAATGACTCACTGCTCGGACTAGCATCAACACTTGAGACCACGTTGACATCCCCCTCGGTTAAACCAAAGTACAGCACAACCGGGACATCGATCATCCAACTGTCTCTACCAATAACGACGATCATCCAGCTATCTCTACCAACAACGACGACCACCTGCTGTCTCTACCAACAACGACGACCACCAGCAGTCTCTACAATCGGCGACTATTCCACCAGTCGTCTCTACTATTTCCATCGTCTATAAGACCATAATTCTGTAACCTGCGACAAAACAAATGGTCATTTGTTATACTGCTACCGCGCCTTTATTCTCTTAATTGTCTTACAACAGTCAATTTACTCACACGAGCAACAACAACAAAAAAATTGTAGGGTTGGCGTTCTTATTGGTCCCGCAACAAACTATGTGCAAACAAATGATTTATACTAAATAGAATTATTGGTGTTAAATAGCAATATTTGAAAACAAATGATTAATATTAAATCAGATAGAAATATTTGATAAATAGAATTATTAGTATTAAATAGCAATACTTGAAACCATTTAACTCTGTGCAAACAAATAAACTCTAGTTCGTTTAAAAATAAAGTTACCTACAAAGTATTCATTTAAAAATTATATATATATATATATATATATATATATATTGAAAAGATAGATTTGAAGAGAATCTGACACTATGATAGAAATATGTGAAAAGTTGGATAAATCAAACACTTTACTCAAATTTAGATGTGTGATATTTCGTTCAGCTTTATTTCATCTCGAACTTCTTCAGACAGAGACTGTTTTCTGAGTTTTTCTATTCAAAAGCATGTGAGAAATGATAAGATGGTGGTGGGGGTATAGTTGTAGCAGGAAAGCTGGGAGAGATTTAAAGTCAAACGTATCAGGTTTCATTAAAGATTTATATAGAATTTAGGGAGCTGATAAGAAAAGTAGAGAAGGGTTTGGGTGAAAGGAGTTTTTGCATATCGTGTTTCGTGGAAAGATATTGTGATGTTGCAGAAAATTGTCAATATTGTGGTGTCTAGGTTGTAATTTGGGCGGGGAAGGACTAAGAGGTAAAGTGATAAGGAAAAGGAAAAGGAAAGGATTCTCAAAAGTATGGTGGCACAGAGTGAAAATTTTTTTGGAAATGACCGCATTTCTAGTAGTCTTCAGGATTTTTTCTAGTTTGATTAGGGTGGCTTGGGAAAAATTGAATGTGCGTTTGAGCTCTAGCATGTGGGAGAAAAGGGCGTTTCGATCGTCATTTGTTTTGATTGATCGTTTGTGTACGTAATTTCTTTTTTCTAGATTGTGTTGGGGTTCACCGATGTAATGTTTGTTGCAATCTTTGCGTGAAAGGTGGTTTCGTTGCTGGTCCGTTTTGTGATGTTTGTGAGGTTTTTAATGTCTGTGATATGGTTTGTACGATTGGTATTCCTAACTTGGTTAGTTTGTCACAAGTGTTATATATATATATTATGTGTGTCAGTGGGTATAAAGATCGGTCTATGGATGATGGGGATAGTGGGGGGGGGTTTGGGGGGGGATTATTTGATGAGTGTGTTGTGGAGGCCAGATAAATATACCGGTCTCCGCAAACTTTTGAAATATAAGTGATTGACAACGAACTAGGCAAGAATGACAAAACAAGGGTGTTGCTTCGAAAGGCCAAACTTTATTATGGCGAATCGCAATCGGAAAAGCGTACGGCGAACAATCGCCGAGGCCGGGTGGTGACCGTTGGAAGGATCTAGTCGCTGGAGCAGGTCTGGATAGCTGGTACAAGACTAATATTCGTTGGATAGATGGTCGCTGGTGCAAGACTGGTTTCCGCTGGTGCAGGAAGATGGTCGCTGGTTTAGGACTGGTATCTGCTGGTGCAGGAAGGTGGTCGTTGGTCCAGGACTGGTTAGTTGCTGGTATCTGCTGGTGCAGGAAAATGGTCGCTGGTTCAAGACTGGTAGTTGCTGTTGCAGAACGGGTAGCTGCTGATATCTTCTGCTGCAGGAATGTGATCGCTGGTGCCGGAAGGCGGTTGCTGGTTCAGGGCTGGTAGTCGCTGGTGCAGAACTGGTAGCTGCTGGTATCTACTGGTGCAGGAAGGTGATCACTGGTTCAGGACTGGTAATCGCTGCAGCAGGAAGGTAGCCGATGCAGGGCTGGTAGTTGCTGGTGCAGAAGTGGTAGCTGCTGATATCTGCTGATGCAGGAAGTGATCGCTGGTGCAGGAAAGCGGTCGCTGGTTCAGGTCTGGGAGTCGCTGGTGCAGAACTGGTATTTGCTGGTGCATAAAGATGGTCGCCAGTGCAGGACTGGTCGCTGCTTCTGTAGGGAAGTGGCCACCGGTGCAGGAGTGGTAGTTGCTGCAGCAGTGAAGTGGCCGCCGGTGCAAGAAAGTAAGCTGCTGGTGCCGTCTCAAAGAGTATTAGACTTTCTGAATTAGTCCTGAAAAGAGCTGTTTGATAGGCTGGTAGTTGTGTCTACTGCATTATGCCATCTCAGGGGGTGTTTGGATAGACTTTCTGAGTAGCCCTGAAAAGGGCTTTTAAGCTGAGAGGCTGGCAATCTTCCTGCGTCGTCTGCGGCTGGAATCAGTACGTCGGCTTTAAGGGAAACCTTGAGCAATCCTCGTGTGCATCTGCTGCTGATTAGGCTTCAGTCGTAGAATGACCTGGGGAGAATCTGCTTTCTGCATCCGTGGCTGACATCCAGCCCAACTGCGTTGACCCGGTTTGATACCGCTGCTTTTATAGCTACTGTGTGATACGCTATGTGGTCTATGTTGGATGACCTTGCTTATTATTACTATATTATAGTGAGAAACTTCATTCTAATTCGACCATGTGTTTTTAAATACTACCTATTTTATCCATTAGTTGAGGACTGTCTTTAGAAAGACAGGCTGAATTTAATATTTAAAAAAAAAAGTTCTGTGCAGAGCGATTTAGTCCCCTAACGATTCGTTCCTAAATACTATTGGTTGTCGACATCATGACTCATCACTTCTTCAAAGATCGCTTCTCGGCCTTTTGGCTGGGCTGTCCGGCATTCGTGCCGGATGGGTGATCGAAACCAAGAGCAGACTCGGGGCCGAATAGGCCCCCAGGTTCGGCTGGGCAACCTTCGGGTGGGCGAGCTGCTTTCTCAGATCCGTTTTGCACGCTTTGTATAGCACTAGACCTCACGGTCTAGTTTAAGCTATATGCAGGCATACGTGCCCGGACCTAGATTTAGGTCCGTGAAACGGCTTGACTCATTAGATCCACATTGCACTTAGTGGGTCAATGACTAGCAGGGTTCGAGTCTCGGCTCGTTCCCGACCTTCCTCTCCCCTTTATCCCCACTTTAATCGGCCTTCGGGCTTTTGACCTTGTGTCAAGTCGTGTCTGGTGGGAGGCAGCGACAAATAACTATCGCTTCTCGGCCTTTCGAGAGGCGTTGTATCCAGTTGATGAGACACATTCGGCCGGCCGTAATGCGATGGGCGGTTTCAGGTCGGATGTGTCTTGTCACTGGATGTACCTCTGGCCTCAGGGGGCCGTCCCCCCAGGCTTTAACCCTCTTTGGAGAGGTTGGGTTTATCGCCTGGCGCCTGAGGCGCCCCTTTTAAGGGGAATGCCGACGGGCTCCGAGGCATTTTTGGAAATGCCGGGCGCGTGTGGGATACGGCCCTGCACCTGGCCCCACCCTAAAAAAGGCCTTGTGCCAAACTCGTCCGGTTGGTGGGACGGAGGACAAATACCATCACTTCTTGAAATGGGGTTTGTTTGTTTTGTTTTTATTTGGGTTATGAGTAGTCGGTTGACTACGATAAGTGTATCCTTAGAACTTTTTTTTTCTGGCATTTGATATGAAAAAGTTTTGGTATCTTAGGCTTTTGAGGGTATGTTCGATGTATTCAAATTCTTCATTAAGGTATTGTGGGCTACATATTCTGAGTGCTCTTCCGTAAAAGTCTATTATGAGGCCTGTTTTGAATTTGATGTTGTGGTGGGAGTAGAAATGTGTGTAATCGTTTTTGCTTGTGGGTTTGCGGTAGACTTTAAAAGTTAAACGGTTTTGAAATTTAATAATTAGGATGTCCAGGAAGGGTATGGTGTTATCAGATTCTTTTTCATGGGTGAAGTTGATAGAGGGTTCAACATTGTGTATGTGTATATATATATATATATATATATATATATATGGAGAAATGCTAGATTTTTGTAAATCTGACAAGATGATAAAAAGTGGAAAAGTGGATAGACCAACACTGACAACGGGTTCAGCATATTACAAGATTTGGCATTAGATAAACATCAAGGGTTGATATACGATTAAACCAAGTAACCTAACCAAACTCACATTATCATTAAATTAGTACTCTACTGATTGATACGAGAAAGTACAATTCATTTATTTATTTAGAAGTCGGACTTTCTCGGCTTTCTTTTCTTCTGCTTTGTTTGAAAGGTGTGCGTTTGTTAAAATATTGTTGTGTTGTTAATATTATATAAAGTAAATTATTGAGTCATGTGATTTTGTAAGACCTAACTGAGAGATAAGCCGAAGTATCGAAAGCAACTTCCTCCATAAAAAAAAAAAATCATTTATTAAAACTCGCTGTGAATATTTTTATTGTTAGTGTTATAAAAATCACATTAGCTTTGGCTGAGAGTATATATAAGAATGTGATTCGTTTCGTTCTAAAATTAAACTCGATTAGGTTATTATTGCTATTACTAATTTAGCCCACTTAAAAGTTTAATTAATTCATGCCAATGATCATCTTAAGCTTGCCACAAATTTGAAACATTTTAAAGGAATTAGATTATCCCTTACTTTTTAAAAAATTATTCTGATTTGATGTTAAACTTTCAATGAAAAACAAAATGCTACGCTCAATGAAACTATTTTTTGGTAACCGGTTAGAGTAAAAGGGAGGTAAGTCTTTACCATTTTTAAAAATAGTTTAAAATTTCTGTGAAGTTTTTTTTTAAATAATGAGATATTATCAATTCATATATTTTAAAACATAACTGGAAATATTCTAAATCATAAATGTTTGGAACAGACAGAAAAAAAAAAATCAGTTAATGGCAAGTGATTTCGTTTCGTGAAAAGAAGGGGTGTGTTTTTAAAGCAACCGAATATTGAAATTTTAGCAAGAAATATATTTCTCTTCTTCAGTGTCAGTAAGGAAACACGCCTTATAAATCCAGGGCCATGAAATAAACAGGTAAAACTTCTTATAGCTATAATATAGATTAATATAAGTAATTCTTGACCCTTCATTACCAATTCGTAAATTGGATCTTTAGGGAGGTTTTTTCTCATTTATTTCGTCTTTCATCGTACTACGCAAAAATATCTCTGTTCTCCTCCTACATTTTTTTAACTGTAAAAAAATGTTATTTTTTTATATATTTGTAAAAAAATGTTTTTTTTCAAACATATTTGTTGATATTCAATGAATGATGATTCACTTATAAAGTTAAAGCAACTTTATTCAAATTCAATGAAAATTTTTTGAATACTGTTAACACCCTAAAAACATACTTATAAAATACTTTCGATTTCAAAGAGCTTCCACTTCATCAAATACGGGAAATGTTTTTCCTTTTTTGGTCTAATTAATTTATTTAATACTGTGTTATTGTTTAGATGAACATTTACAGGTTCAATAATATATATTTCTAGCTTTGTGTGAATAATAAATGGAGGCCGAAATATTGTAAAATAGTAATATCAATGAAATGAATTTTATGTATATTTATTTATCGCAGTTTTTAAACAAACCCTTCAAATAAATCAAGGAAAACATACACTCCGAAAAATATCAAGAACCGTAAACTAATTTTTAAATTGTTGGAAGAAGAAAATAAAATGAGACTGTTTTAACCTTTTTTTCCCTCCTAAATAAAACTGACTCATCATCTGCAGTTGTATGTGATATTCAATGAAGATATTTGACAGTTTGAAAAATTAAAGTAATTATTATAAAACTTTCCTTGTCATATTTGTTTGAATTCTTCGTGTATTTTAGTGTTTTTCATTCGAGAACTTCCATAAAAAGGTATTTATTTTATAGAAAACTCTAAAGCTAGATTATTGTGGGTCTACTATAATTTTTTAAGTGATAACTTTTTAAAAAAGAATTTCATAAACAAATTTTTATAGCTCATTCTGTATTTTTACAGTGATAAAAATAGCATACACGCTCGCTGGCCTTTTAAAACAGTGGTTCCCAACCAATTTGCAGCCATGCCCCACTTTGGTATTTCTAAAATTCTGATGTCCTGTAATATTTAATTCTTACATATTCAAAATTTTACTGCAATTCACGTGAAGTAAGCCTAAAATGCTATTAATAAGCCCCACCAAAATATTGCATGCCCCATCGGTGTGAATTACTGCTCTAAAGTAAAGAAATCTACTTTAATTTCGGGTCGAGTGTAGAAAGGGTGCTGTCTATTTTGATTTAAAAAACATGAGAAATTGTTAGACTTTTTTCTCTTTCGAATAGAAACAAAAATGAGTTTCCATTGGTGCACATATCTGTGACGTTTTCTTTTTATCTCTTTCTTTACTCCCCGTGGCCTTTAATGCATCCGGTTTAAAAGGAATATTCTTCACTTTTTAAATCAAAATGATAAAACCTAAAGCAACATAACTAAAAACAGACAAGAAGAAAAAAAGGTCATAAAATGTTCTCAACATAAGTAAGTTTTCACTGCAGCGAAATAAACCAGGAACTTGGGAGAAACTAAAAATCTTTCAGTTTTATATATATATATATATAAATGTAATTAACTATATCTTGTATGTCAGAAGTTGTTTTTAATCGAACCAGTCGTAAAAAATACGTAAAAATAATTGGAACATGTAAGATTTAAGAATAAATGATAAACCTTGGAAATGACAAATTAATTTTGCATTCTTTCAACTTCTTTTACTACTTATAACTTCTTACACAGTGGTATTGATAGTTATTTACTAAGCTTAGCGTAGTTGTGGCACAAAACCAGAATGAGAATTGAACTCGCTAACAATAGTCTGCTAATCTATGTTACTAGCAGCGCTTGAGATGCTCTAGATTCTGATAGTTCAGTAGTTCATGTTTTTATTTTAAGTTTCCGTGAAAATAAAATTATTTGCTCTCTTTAACGTCTTTTCTCGCTCTTTTTTTAGAATATGAAATAACATTGTTGGAGAAGAAATGAATGTCAATCAATTGATATCAACTAGTTTGCTGTTAAGATATAGAAATAAGGATTCTTTTTTGAGAAAAGATTTTGCTTTGAAGTTTCTTTTTTATTTCTTTCAGCTGTGTATGTGATGTAAAATTTACTTGAATGGCCGTATGTGAAAAGGAAATAACAGGATGTTTCGTTTGCTGACAAAATGGTTTGTTTTTCTTCAGTTCACGATAGCGCGTCACTGAATATGATGGAATGCCCGGTTCTGATCTGGAAGCAGAACACATTATTATAACCTCGTGATCGAATATTGTAATCACAAAAAATAAAATTGTTCAAAGCACTAGCTAGAAACTAAGGACACAAAAATAGAGTGGAGGTGTGCCCTTTAATTTGATATTGCGGTGGTATGGAGAGTTAGAAGTAGAACAAAACGTAAGAGCGTTTATGTTAATGTTTGTCAAATGTGTTTGCTGCTACTGGCGCTGTTTCAGATGTTATGAGGGTAGCATGAATTTAGCAAAGTGTGCATAACAAGTTTGTAACAAAATTTAGCATAATATTGAAGCAAAGGAGTCTTACAGGTACTGTAATAAAAGGTTAATACCTAAATGAATTATAAATAAAACAAGCAAACAGGAAAACAAACAAGATGTTGAATTGAACAAATGTCGTTGTTGCAGGACAAGGTGACGCAAGATGGAGTTGGTCCTGCAAACTTATGTAAAAAGGTGATTGACAAATACACAGACAAGGAGGATAACCAGCCTTTATTATGTGAACTGTACATGAAAGATGAATTCAGTGTAGAATCGTGAATGTTGCATCACTCTGGTGTTGAGGGTTAGATTGGCTCGAAGAAAGCTGATGGTGTAAGTGGAATCTGTATGGCAGGTCACCGGATAGACCATGGTAGATGATTTCAACATGGCTAGTTGTTGGGTAGACGGCAGTAGCTGGAGTATTGACAGCGGAGGCAGGAACATGGTCGAAGGAAACCAGGTTCAGCTCCAGGCTGGAGAATCAATAGCACAGACAGGAACAAAGTTGGCAGAGAAACCAGGTTTAGTTGTGAGCTTAAAAGTTGTCAGTGAAGGCAGGAACAAAGTTGAAGAAAACTCGGTTTGGCTGCAGGCCGGAAGGCAGAAGCTGCCACAGGTTGGAGAATCTGCAGTGCAGACAGGAAAGAAGTTGGCAGAGAAACTAGATATAGCTGTGGGTTGGAAAGTCATCGGTGAAGGCAGGAATGTGGTCAAAGGAAACCGGGTTCAGCTGCGGGGTGGAGTCATCATCTGCTGCAGTAGAGACTGCATCGGAGATCGGGATTGACTGCAGCTGTGAATGGAGTCAGTGGAGGATGGTCTCAGTCGTCAGCCTGACATGTGTTTACTTTAGGCAGGATCTAAAGCATGAAAAGATAGGTTCCCTGCCAGCTAGACATGTGCTGGTACTTAGTTAACACACAGATGGGATCACTACAAGCTAATACAAGTGCGTTCAGGTAGTGGACTTAAAACATTTTAGGCCATCTAGCTGGATTGACTGAAGGACAGAATCAAGATCAGGTGTAAATGTTCGGCCTAAGCTAGGACTTTTGCTACCAGGCTAGGATCAACTGCAGATATGAGATTGCAAGCAAGCGTGAAGTTCAACCAAAAAAGCTGGCATAGGAGGGGGTAAAAATGAGTAGACCGGATGTGCAAAGGTCATACCACACTTTGATCCTGTGGCACCATGGCCATGAATCAGGCAAAATGTCTAGGTTAAGTAGTTGCTTTTATAAGGGAAAGGAGCAGCTAGAGAAATGGTTTTGGCGGGAAATGTTCAGTGTTGTCAACAATCTTCTTTTAAAGGGAGCTACAATGAAGTAACTTGTACCTCGAAGAGGAGCTTTTAAATACAAGGTATTTAAGTTGTTAAGGACTATTTTAGAAATGATTGGTAGAATTAATCAATTTTGAAAAAGTCTGTATGTTGACAACAGTAGGGATTACATTTAGTAACCAAAATCACAGTTGACTCAATGTTCCTTTGACCGAAGATAATGTTTTGAGTAGCCAGAGGCAACTATGATATTGTCTTTTGTGTTTTATATTAGGCAATAATTTATAATGTGTCTTTGAGTATAAATTTTTGTATGTGTACAGTGTATGTAAATGTTTTTCATATTCTTCTCTTTTAATTATTTGTATATCAGTCCTGAATTCATTTAAGGATAAAACCTGATTATCGTTGTGGAATTCAAGACTGATATTTTTCATTCAGGTTTGTCTTCGACTACTGAATTACTACTGAATAGGAAGTTAATTAAATTTAAGTTGGGAAAAGTTATTTCTGGAAATTATGATGCATGTGGGTCTTTTTCTGTTTTTAGATTTGATAAAATGCTTTGGTTAGGAACTGTTACAGATTTGATAATATTGAATGTGTATGTTTAAATTCATGTGAGAGATTGTTTCTTTTTCAGTTTTACTAATTTATTACAATTATCAGCATCAAAGAAATGGGTTCTTCAAATAACTAAAAGAGAGTGTAGTCTCAGTATATTTTTTTGTTTTGTTCAAACATATTTTAATTTGAAATTTAAATTCTGTAATTGAATAGATAATATGGTGTTAGTAATTTAATGTGATAGTATGCTTGGATTGTTTGGTGCAATTTTTCTTTTAGTCTAAAATCAACTTTTTATCTGGAGTTAGAAATGAATTCAGTGGTAATTCAGCAGGGCTTAAGATATGCCAACTACATCGTCTGGTGAGGAGTAAACACTCCCCGCCACCAAAAAAAGAGTGTCCTAAGTATAATACTAAACTACATCCAGTGGTAAGGTTCCAGTTTGGAAGTTTAGCTCTACTCCAGCTGCAGACAAAACAGCCTTCAAGAAACAATGGTCAACCTTATCAAAGACTTCTGTCAAATCATTCTCTGGCCATGTGTACTAAATGCAGGTTGTTCTGTGGATAGTTCTATCCTTCACATTGCTTAAGAGTAAACAAACTAGGCTAGATACTCTGCAAACAGTTTGCCGAAACTTTGGCCAAATTAAAGTCAGAATTTTATGTCATTAAGAGCTAAAAATTACTAAACCCATCCTTACTATATCTGCTCTTGTAAAGCACCTTCACTGTACACCTGATGAAGCATTAGAAAAATAGTTCCATGCTTCATCTTGAATATCAGTACCAGCAAGCATACAAACATGGACAACAACCTCAAGTGCACTCTATAAGGAAGGTTGTCAATATCTTGAGTCTTGTTCATCTTCACTTCAGTGCATTCCAAACTTCATTCTATCCTCTGTTTATTGGCTCTTCACACTTAACTGATTTAATCACCTCAAACCAGCTATATAGGTGTCATACAAACTGGACTTTCTAGTGAAGTAGTCTCAAAATTCCACACAAATGTCTTTGTTTATAGTCAAACATTGTTCAATAACATAACACTTCCAATGTGTCAATACAATTGCTAGAATATTAGCGATGTTTGGTTAATCTAACCAAATATCACTGACATTCCAGCATTTGTAAACCCTTACACCGCTAATTTTTATAGTAATTCCTGATGAGTACACATAACTTTTAATATTTCAAAAGGTTCATAGTTTGATGACAGGAATTTATCCACATAGATTAATCTGTAGCTCTCCAGAGTTTTTCTGTACACAGCTCAGTGGCCATGTTTGTTGGCTTATAAGACTATCTTTTCATCTAGCTCTAACTACATGAGCTTGATCTCTCTTGTTTAACAAGATGAGTTCTTTTCTTTAGATTGTAATGCTTTTGTGCTACTAGTTTTTCTAGGTTGAGTCGTTCACTATAATCCAAGGTAAAGGACCTAATTTTTTCATTTAAGAAGGTCCCACCACTTATTCTTGACTACAGCTCCAATCGGATCTCATTTCATGGTTATTAGTAACTGGTCCCATTATCCTTATCCAACAAGAATGTGTTTGTGCTTGTTTTGCTATACTTGATTATGCAGATAAATTTATTGGAAGACATAATCAAGATAAGAGTCTACTGAAAGAATTTTGAAAACTTACTTTTGAAAAACACACTGTAAAGGAACTTAAATTTGTAACAAAATTTATTTACAACAACAAACAAAAGCTTGCTTCAGATGAAGTTCGAAAACATACTGTAAAATGTTTTTTAAAAAAATTGATTTATAGAGAAATTCTTGGTTTTTAATAGTATTTATTTTGTATTGCAGCAAAAACTTTTGAAAACTATTTTTTTGTTTGTTTACAATCTTTTATTATCATATTTCTGAAGAAAAAAAAGTTTGTGTCTATAAATAAAACAGGCTGTATAGGTGATTAAGCAAGGTAACTCACAGCTGTTTATAATTTGTGGATTAAGACTAAGTGAAATTATGCATTTTAATGTCGAAAGGAATAAAAATAACCTCAGATAAATACTACCAACATGATTATATTATTTTTTCTGTTCTATTTTTAAAGTTAATTCTCTTTTAAGGTTAATTTCATATGCAGCCATGAATGGGTTACTTTTTTATTTACATTACTTTGGCCAGTTAATTTCACTCTTGAAATGTTACATGCGGGGTCAGATTTACTAGTTGGTCTTACTAGTCAAGAGACACCTCTTGAGTGAGTTAAATCCTACTCAGAAGAGAGGAGATGCCATTGATAAAGTACTCTCACTGTCACTTGGAATAAATTTGGTCTCCTGTGCACAGCAAATATGTATACTAAGATGCTGGAGATCTTGGCCTTTTCAAATCTTGACCTCAAGATTTTGGTGACATCTGTTAATCTTATGCGAGCATTGATTTAGTTAAAGACCTTGGCCAAGATTCTGTGAAAGATTTGCCATATAGCAAGCCTTTTCTCTTCATACCACCAATGCTACCTAAGAGAAGAGACACGGTTGATACAGCTTCATATTGGTATCATCACATGAGTTACCAGAACGAAGTTGAAGAGAATATCAGACTGCCTTAGAGATTCCAGCTCCTGCTTTGAATTAAGAGTTGCTTTCCCATACTGATTGCCCACCAAGGCTAGAGAACTTGGTCTACTTAGATATTTTACTCATATCTGGGGAAAGGCGATATAGATTCATTCTCAAGTACATCAGTATCAAGTGAACTCAAATGGCCTTAGCCAAATTTGAATTTAGGTTATTAATTCTGTTTTTTTACACCAGTAGTGATTATGTCAACTATGCTTCTGTAAATCACTCTACAACTTATTCCTCTGCTTTCAAAATTTTACCTGTTCTTTATTTTCATGTTTAAATTTTCCAGAGTTCTTTTCTACCAATGTTCAAAAGTTTTTCTGAAACAAAATCCAACATGGATTTCAGAAACATTCCTTTCAAGTATGTCCCAAAGACAGTCTGTAAGAAACTTGCCCAACTGCTGGATGTCAAATGCAATGTCTTTGCTTCTGACTGGACTAGCCTGGGAGCTGAACTTGGACTTACCTTTGTTGAAAAAATGGTTTGTAGAAATTGATTTTTTTTTTTTTTTTTTTTTGTATTATCCTTAGAAATTCTAGTTATTGGTATGTGTAGGGTTTATATATTTGTGTAATTACTGTCATAATTTTGTTGAAGTTATTCATTATCTTTAGGATTATACATATAATATGCAGTACTTGAATTAATTCTTGCCTTGTCAGCAGGGCTTAGAATATGCTGACTGTATTCTTTGCAATGGAATAAGACCTCTCCTTCCACCTCCAAAAGGTGTGTTCTAATTATGACTCTAAACTTCAGTTCTGGTCACCCTGTCAGCTAGAGCTGTAGAATTCACTGACAAGCATCTCTGCAGAGGGGTAAGACCCAGCAACACGGCTACCTGTTGCCTCTGGGTGATGACCCATAATTCTTAAGGACAGGATCCTGATGGCTAAGCAATCCATAACCTGGCAATTTGCAGTACTCCCCTTTGGCCATTACTGGGCTAGACAGGCGGTTGAGAAGCTTGATTCAATCAATCAGCAAGTCATGTCAGCTCTCTTTTAGATTTTTGCAAAAATCCAAATCGAAGGTGATGGTTGTAGGTTCAGTCATGCTGAGGAAAGACCCATACCCCTTCCTGTCCCTGAGTGAGTAGTACAATGTAACCGTCAATCATCAACATGAGTTTACTGATTATGTATCCCTGATATCCTTAGGTGAATGGATTTCCCCCTTAGGCATATCCACAAATGGAACTCTGTTGTGGCAAGTGTGGAACATCACCAATGAAACTCAAAACTTATTTTTATGGCTTATGAAAAAAAAAAAAAAAAAAAACAGGCAAAAAGACTCCATTATAAACCAGACTCAGACCAAGAACACCCCAAATTCATTGTACTGCAATCGAAAGAACTTCCTCTAATGAAATTATTACCTTTTATTTCTGTTGAAAACCTAAAAAAAATGAAACCATCTTCATAGAGGTGGCAACAAAAAAAAACAAGATGAGATATTACTAAAATTGAAAAAACTCCATAATATGAATATAAACCCCTACCCTCAAGAGAGACTAAACACCTTGAGAGGTGTGGTTAGGAACAAGGACCTATCCCTATGCTCAATTACAGAAATAAAAAATCAATTAAAATAACAATTAGAAAAGTGAACCAAACCATCAACGAACACATACATACTTTTAACAACTCTAAACATCCACCAGAAATAAAACTCAGAAGATGCCACAATTGCCAGAAATATGGACATTTGAAAGAAGCTTGCTCAAGAAAATCAGTATGCGTAAAATGTAGTGCACATGAACCAGACCACACAGAAGATACTTGTACTAATAATTTAAATTGCAGCAATTGCAATGAAAGCCACTGAACACATTCAAAACACTGCAAAATCTGGGAAAAAGAAAGAGAAATCTTGAAAATCAAAGTCACCCAGTGGTGTAATGGTTAGCAACCTTGACTAGCAAACCTTCACGAGTGAGTTCGAGTCTCATTGGGTGCCCCATTCATTCGGCCTTGTGCCACAACGAAGCAAAGAGCTTTGTAAATTATAAATTACAAAATACTACCTTCCCAGAAGCCAGAAGACTCGTAGAAATGCCCTTTATTAAACCAACTTTTGCTAAAATCACAAAAATTCCTCAAAATTTAAACCAAGTAAACACTCAAATAAGAACAAAAAAAAATTGAAGAATAGATAAACCTAATAAATGAACTACAAAACCTAATACATGTTCGTGCGCGCTTCGAATGCCCAGGTATGTTACCTTCAATAATAATAAATGAACTACAAAACCTAATTAAAACCCTAAAAACCACAATACCTAATATAGAAAAAACCTCTGTCAAGAAACTAAACAACACCCCAACAACCACTACCAAAAACAGGAAACACAAGCTACAAAAAGTAGATATAGATCAACTTCAAGAACAAAGGAAAAAGGAGAAAATCAAAAACCAACTCAAAACCACCCCCTTAGAAACTAAAAACAAATTTTAAAACATATTGAGCTGATGGAAATTGAAATGGACTCAACACCCACAATCCAAGATACAAAAATAAAATGAAATATCCAAAATCCTCAAATAAAACCCATGGCACTCAAAATAATACTGTGAAATATAGAAAACCACAACCAAACCAGCTTTATAACAAAACATACCATACATACTTAAGAAACACTTATGACCAAATACCAGAATACTGGATAATCCAATGGAACTGCCATGGCTACAAGGCAAATTACAATGAGCTGCTGAACTGCTGAACTCAACCCTACTGAACTCAACCCTGCTGAACTCAACCCTACTGAACTCAACCCTGCTGAACTCAACCCTACTGCCATGTGTCTCCAAGAAACCTTCCAAAAAAGTAGTGACAAACCAAATTCAAAAACCTTGGAAAAATATGACTATATACATGATATTGGACGAAAAGCTTTGGGTTGAGTATCAGTTCTAATTAGGAAAAATATCCCCCAAAATAAAATCAACATCAATACTACTTGCAAGCAAATGGAGACAGTTTTCTGTTAGGTTCAGCAACCTAACAGAAAGCTGTCTCCATTTGCTCACTATACATCCCTCTCATGTCCCCATAAATTAAAAATAACTAAACAACTTGATAAAATTACTCCCTAAGCCATTTATCTTAATAGGAGATTTCAATAGCCACAACATGATATGGGGAAGTAAAACAACAAACAAAAGAGGCCAGACCCTTGAAGAAAATCATCAATAGCAATAATCTATGCCTCCACAATCATAAATCTCAGACCCAACTTGATCTATCCTCAAGTACAGGAGTGGGCAAGCTGTGAGCCGCATGTGGTCTGCTGCACTGTTCTGTGCTGTCCGTGGGAACCTCTAAAAAAATAAAAAATATACACTTGTACTTGAATTGATACTAAATTCTTTTGATTTTTAAAATTCATAACTCAGTGATGCAGCTCTCCCCACAAAAAGTTTGCTCACCCCTGCTCAAGTTCTTTTTCTGCCATAGTGACCCATCAATTTTCATAGACTATGACTGAAGAGTGTACAAAGACCCCTGTAACATTGACCACTACCAAATATTAATAGAAAACTCAGAACCACAAACAAAACCCCCACAATTGAATTAAAAAAAAACACTGGCTAACCTACAAAAAAATGCCTTATTATACTAATTCCAGAAACAAATACAAATCAAGAAAAACCCATAATACATTTTACCAACATCCTTGTTACCATAACCAATAAAACCATCCCTAAACCACAATAAACCATGGTTCACAGAGGAGTGCTAAAACATAGCACATAAAAAATCATCTGCGCTGAAACAACCACTCTCCACAAGTCATTCAACTAACACTCACAGATCTTTCTAAAATTACCACAGTTGAAGGGAAATAACTCTCTATAATAAAATCTTATTTCCCTTACTGTCATTTTTTTTATGATTTAATTTACAAGGAACTAACTTAGATCAATAATGATCTGATTTTTTTTTTGTGAGTTATCCTAATACTGCAAAAATGGAACAATTGTAGTGAGATTTTTGTTAGTGTGGTTCTATTCAAATGCTCTTAGAGATTAAACTAATTTGTAAATTAATGATATTGTGCATCATTCACAAATCAGTAAGAGGTGATTTGGCACGCCTTCAATCAAAATTTATGAAACGTCTATCATCAAGCCACCCACTCTACACTTGAAGTAATATATTTCCTCTTTTTAACAACTGTTCTATACTTTTCATGATTTTTTGTTTCTGTTAATCTTTATTTCATTTAATACTATTTTGTAACTCCTTTTCTTGTCTTTGTCTTGTTTTTTCTCAGTATTTACTAACCACAAGGTTAAATTAAATAGCCAGCAATTGTTCAGATCACTGTTTCATAGCTACTTCATTAATAGTATATAGCTGTCAGACTAATGACACCCTTGATAGTGTACATTCAAGATAATAATTTTAGCATAAGTAAACCATAAGCTGGGTTGCTTTTTGAGGAAATGGTAAAAACTGTTGAATGAATGAGTTTTATTTATCTGTAATGATTAAGATCCAAACTACTGAGATGAAAATTTACTTAAAAGACCAGTAGGCAAGTCTCTTTCACTTACCATGATAAAAAGGTGGATTGTGCTTCTAAATCTAAACTATTCAATCTTTTTACTTTTTTATTATTTTTGACTGCAAACAAAATAGTTTTTCTTTCTTAATATTAAAATTGTTAATTATTTTATAAAACATCATTATTGAATAACATGTTACATTTTACAAAAACAAAACAAAATCATACCAACATTTATTTAGTTTTTTTGTAATCCAAGTATTTTTATAAAAAATTATTTTTTAATTTTTTATAGTTATTGGACATGTATAGCTCTGAGAGTATCACAATGGTGTTTTTTAAAGAATGGTCAAAAAACAACCAAAACACAGTGGGAAAAATCTTGGATGCTCTTCAAAAAATAAACCGACCACATGAAGTTCAAATGCTGATTGAAGCAAAAAATGGTATGTACATTCTGAAATAAATATTTAGCCAAATTGTTTGGATGAAGATTTCTCATCTTTCTGGGTTTTATCACTAAAATTTTCAGAATAAGGTACTGATGAAATGTCTGCAGTAATATACAAAGAAAATAAAATTATACCTAGAAATGTAATAATAACATTCACTCTTCAGATAATAGTAAGTTTCTCTCATTTGCTTCATTTTACTGAGAAATTACATCTTAAATGACTTGAAATTCTCTCCTATGCCATATTTAGTCTTTCCCTATCCCAATCACTAAGTGTTGACTTATTGATAGTCAATTTGTAATTATTATTTGACAATTATATATATTTACATGTGATATATATCAAATTTTATTTATATTTATAGAATCATGATGGATGTATTTTTATTTTTTAAAATTTCACTCAAATTTGTTACTGGAAATAAAAACATTATTTTTACATGGGTTGTATCTATATCTTATATAAATCATGTTAATTTGAATTAGAAGACATGTCAAATTATTTGACATAAGTAATTATACAAATCCAACTTCCTTAGTTTTTAATCTACCTTATCATCAGGGCTTAGAATACACAGACTTTATTCCCTGCAGAGAAGTAAGATGCTCCAAAAGGTGTCTTGTATCTGATGGCAAGGCTCCAGTTCTGGAACTTTGGAGAGTGAAGACTATCCCTATATTGTTATTATCTTCAGTTCTACTTTGACCCAAGGTGGTAGTACTTATTAGAGTCCAATCTGTGGGTGCAATAGATCTGTTTAACATTATTTGTATTTGATAGGAATACTCGATGTAATATAACTAAATTATTTGTGTTAAGAATAGTTATTTTAAGTTATTATTGTTTACTAAGGATTATTATTAGTTACTTGAAACCATATAACTATGCAAACAAATTACTATTATTAAATTGAAATAATTACCTGAGACCATATAATTATTGGTGTTAGATACTTAAAACCTTATAAATGCAAATTATGGAATACTTTATATATAATTGTAAATTATTTGTATTAAGGATATGATTGATTTTAACAGCATGTCAACCTATCTGATGTTATTTTATGCCTTAACAATATATCAACATTGCCTGGGGTGCTTTCTAATAAATGGTTCAGGGATCATATTGAGAAATTACTTGCTTTATTGATCAGGTTTACATTTATAATTTTTGGTATAATTTTTATTTCTCTCAAGGACAAAATGTCATTTATGTTGACAATTCAAATAGACATTTCATATCATTTGTGTTGAGAAAGCATTTTCTGATGAGAGAAAAAGTTCTACCTCCTATGAGGTGTTTAACAATGCAATGTGTTTGACATGTTGGTCTTGTTTGAAAATAAAGGAGTGCTTAAGTCTTTCGCAAACAATGCATAATTGAGATATGGTCACTTATTCTTTTCTGAAAGTTAATCTTCATTCTCACAAAGTGGGTTTAACCAAGAAGAATTTATTGTGGTTGTTGTTATTGCCATCTTGTATGAAAAAATCTATTAATTTTAGGTTTCAAGTTAGCGTATGGAATTTTTAATTTGTCGGAGGTGCTATGTTTAAAGCCAATTTGGCTTGAGATCCAGCAGATTAGAATCTTAAGGTTCAACTTGGAGTTCAATATATTCAGGAGTGTCATTATTGAGAGGTCTCCCAGTTTTTTATATTTTTTAGTGATAGTAAAAGAGAGTCGGAGAATATGATAAAGCTTTTATGGTTGCTTTGACAGATGATGTTGAGTGTGAGAATTATTGCTGTAAAGATGGAGCTTTCCTTAGGAAAATTGCTTGAAAAGCTCTTCCAATTTAATATGTTTATTGTTATTTGAGGTTATAATTGTTCCCTAAGAATTATTATAAGTTACTTGAAAACATAACTGTGTGTAAACAAATGATTATTATTAAATAGAAATAATTACTTGAAACCGTACAACTGTGGGCAAATTATTTGTACTAGATTGGAATACTTAATATCCTCTATAACTGTGTGCCAAAAACTCCTATGAAACACAAAAAGTGTAAATATAAATGTACAATGAATGCTATTCTCTAACCTCTAGGCATACTATAATCCTAGACAGGTTGAGCTGCCATTAACTAATTTTATCAAGGACTGTAGAAAATGCCAACTGCACTTTTGCAGATGGGTAAGACACCCCCACCTCAATGTAACCACTTGTTAGCCATGGGTGGTGACCCATAACATTGCCCAGTCGGTTGGGGCTGTAGAATACACCAACTGATTCTCTGTAGAGGGGTAAGACCCCACCCCCAACGAGTGTCCTGGATATGACACTAAACAATCTGATGGTGAGATTCCAGCAATGCTGGAGCTTATGGGAATGCGGAGTACCCCTTTATTGCTATCGCTCCCAGGTCCACTCTGGCCTGGAGTGGTAACACCTGACAAGGGTTCAATCTATGGGTTAAATAGAACTAAATGGTGGTTGGCGTTTATTGTTTTCATACATTTTAACTACCTATTTATGCAGAACTGAATTGCTCGAAATAGAACTGTTTTGACATCTAAACTGTGTACTTATTCTAAACTGAATTATCTGAAATAAAACTGTTTTGACATTAATTCAGTGTATTGCCCAGTTGGCTAGGGCTGTAGAATACACTGACTGCACCTCTCCAGAGGGGTAACCCCCCCCCGGGTGTCCTGGATATGACGCTAAACAGTCTGATGGTGAAGTCCCAGTAATGCTGGGGCCTTGGAGAATATGGAGCCCCCCCTTCATTGCCATTGCTCCCAGGTCCACTCTGGCCCCATGTGGTAGCACCTGATAGTTCTATTTAACCCATAGATAGAGCCCTAACGGCATACTTATGCTAAACTGAATTGTTTGATTTAACTAAATAGCTTGAAATAGAAATGTTTTTGACAATTAGACTGTACTTACATTTAAACTGCGTGCTTATGCTAAACTGAATTATTTGACATTGAAACTGTACTTAC
Source organism: Sepioteuthis lessoniana (assembly GCA_963585895.1). Lineage (NCBI taxonomy): Eukaryota > Metazoa > Mollusca > Cephalopoda > Myopsida > Loliginidae > Sepioteuthis > Sepioteuthis lessoniana. The sequence continues at coordinate 45,551,703 of OY757909.1, forward strand.
ACTAAACTGAATTATTATATATAACTGCTTGAATAGTTTGAAATAGAAATGTTTTTGACAATTAAACTGTGTACTCATGCTAAACTGAACTGTTTGAAATAGAACTGATTATTTACATAAAAATGGATTTGGTGTTGAATAGCCTACAGAGGTTGATATGCCATAAAACCCAACAAACCATAACGTGAGGTTTGTGATCTGGCAACTATGACTTACAACACTCCACTTTGGCTCTTACTGGACTAGACGGGTGGTTAGAGAGGCCTGATCTGATCAATCAGTTGGTCTTGTCAAGCCCTAACACCTATGACTGTCCTAACCATACTCTTGAAATTGCTTGTGACGAACAGATATCTAACCCTATTTTATCTTAAAAGTGATAGAAGACAGTGGCTGAGGGTCAACTGTGCAATACTTGAAATTATTTAAACTGTGTGCTAACAAATGATTAACATTTAAATAGAATTTAGTATTAGATAGCAATATTTGAAACAGTGTCCAGGGAATGACTGCATCTGATGGTGAGGCTCCACTCTGACCAGAGTAGTAGTAGCGTCCCATTTATGGGTCAAATAGAACTGTTCAATCATTTACTAGGGATTATTATCATTAGTTATTTGAAAGCATATAACTGTGTGCAAATTGCTTCTATTAAACAGGAATACTTGATAAATAGAATTACTAATGTTAAATAACAATACTTGAAACCATTTAACTGTGTGCAAACAAATGAGGTCTAACTCATTTAAAAATAAATTTACTTATAAATCATATATTCATATTAGATAGCAATACTTGAAACTATTTAGAATTATTAGTGTTAGTAATACTTGAAACCTTTTAAGTGTGTACAAACAAATGATTAGTATCAAATAGAATTATTAGTGTTGGATAGCAATACTTGAAACTATTTAACTGTATACAAACAAATGAGGTCTGGCTCGTTTAAAATAACGTTACTTATAAGCTATTCACTTACAAAATTTTATATATATATATATATATATATATACACACACACACACACACACACACATGCCTGATTTGGCATTAAATAATTCACAAGGGTTGATATGCCACAAAACAAAACCAAATGTTCTTATAATTGTTTTCCTTTTTCTCATTTTCAAGAAATCCTTGAGTGTTATCACAACAGTGCTGAAGATGAGTCAGTATCCCAGCTGTGTAATAAAATATCTTACTCCACAAACATGTCAGTTGATTCTCAATCAGAAACATCAAGCTTAAATGACTTTTATTATCTGAATTCCTACGAACGGGTACCCTACCCAAGTAATGTTATCTCGGAAGAACGGAATTCAAGACAATTATCTTACAGCATTCCTGAGACCTTTTCCCTTGCAGACAGCTGTCTTGGCCAACTGAAAGTACATGAGATGAACTCATCTCTGATCAGTTCATCCATGAATGATGTGGTGGTCAACAAGAATTACAATAGGCTGCATTTGTTCATGCCTGAGAAAATTATCAATTGTGGTGGAAACAAAGGTGAGTGAGAGATACATTACTAACAGTATTATATTTATTTTTATATACATTTATTATAATTATTACCATACTTATTGTGTCAACTAATATAGTAAATACTTGCTTTTTTAAATATAGTTGATACTAACTTTAAAATCAGCATTTGAACTATTGGGCTTTCACCTGTAAGAACATTGATAACTGGCACAAAGATTTGAGGAGTCATGTATTCCCCCAGGTTAAATATTAATTTCTTCATATTCTCCTTTCAGATAACAAACGTATCAGAGTATTCATTACATATGGTAATGGTGATAAAAGCCATGGCAGCAGAATCTATCACTTGTGCCAATTTCTGGAAAAATATTTCTTCTGTAATGTAGATCTGAAAAACAAGAGGTTAAAGAAAAGTAAGGTTGATGAATATTTCAAACAGGTGAGTAAAAGCTTTGTGTGTGTTTCTTAAAGTGTAGCCAAACCCTTTAAGTAAAAGGTGGATCCAAATCGTTCTACCTCCTTTTTAACCTTATATCATGCAAAGCTAAGCCTAGAAACTATCAATAAGTATAAATGGTTAGTGTTTGAGTCAATTAAAAAAAAAATAAATAAAAAAATAAAAAATTATTTTAGATGATGATGATTTCAAGGCAACCAGACCCTCTAAATTTAGATGTATAGTGCAACAATCTTTATACTCCTTTTTTTGGTTCTGTACCAGAGTAAAGCTTAGTAAATATTTTTCTCTTATTTGATGTTCTTACATACAATGGTCATTGTTCAAATTTCAAAATCTTTTCTTTTAATATAAGTTGAAAGTTCACTTGTGGTTGAAGAGAAAGTCAGGGTGGAATGTGCTGCCCAGGATGGAGACTGAACTCACAACCTCCAGGTTATGAGTAATGTTTTCTAGAGTTGTCACTCCTCTCAGTTGGAATGTGGAAAAGTATAAAAATTTCTCTCCAAGCAGGAATTATTTTGTTTTTGTTTTTTGTTACCTTTATTTTATTAGTCATTTTCCCAAGAAATTGTAACAGTTCCCACATTTATTAATGTATTAATAATTCAGGTTGGCAATTTTCATGAGTTTCTGAATCATTTTTCATAGGAGAAAACTTCTTTAATCTGAGGAAAATATCAAAGGTCCTTTAAGTAGTGTGTGTGTGGGGGGATCTTCTAAACCGTTACCCCCCCTCCACTCCCAAAAAAGTGTCTCTACAGAACTCCAGAAATTCAATGGCTAAAATGTTTGCTTCAATTAAAAATAACTTATTTAGTAAATAAATGTTTCAACATTTTAATTAATTGGAATATTAATCAATAACATCTTGCATATGATTTCTACCATTTGTGATGCTAAGTGCAATGTGTTTTGTGATAATTATGATAACCCAATATATTAAACTCCACACTAAACTTTTTCCCAACTGGTGAAAAGCCAATGTGAGCCCTCCTGGGATAATGTGCATTAAAAAAATCTATCTTTTACATTCACTGAGAAGTACCAGTTCAATTCTTATTTAATTTGTGGGGGTAAAAAAATTTATAGTTTATTGTTAATGATGTTTCATATGTCCATTCTTTAAGGATACCTTGTATATAAACCGAGGAAGTCTTGTTTAGTCGGGAGCTAGGCAGATCAAATATTGAAAATATCTATGATGATCTGATCATAGGTTTTGTTTTTTTTTCTAATTTTTTCCAGGCCCACTTTGTCTTGATGTGCTTTGATCAAGAATATATGAAATCAATTCACCGGGTTGAATCAGAAGAAGAGAAACCTGATGAGCTTCACACTGCATACATATTTTCTAAGATAAAAGTTGAAGCTTTGTCTGAAAAATCTTCACATCGGTTCATTCCACTGCTCTTAAAAGGTGGAACTGAGGACAGCATCCCATGGTGGTTGAAAAACAAACCTTTCAAGTTCTCTGATCAATGTAGTGAATTATTATTGTTTTTGCGTAACCCCTAAAACTGCAGCCATTTCAGTGACTCTACCTCTTTGTGGTACACCCACTTTATATATGTAAATTTTACAATAAATAATTCTTTTTTTTCTCTCAATTCTTGTTTTAAAAATATTTTGTATTTTATTCTTCCTGATGTGGCAAAATTTCACTATGTCATTTTTGTTATACAGCTTGCTAACCATTACATTATGTAATGCACTATAGAATGATTGAATAAACAAATAGCACCTGCTGGTAGTATATACAGGGTTATGCAAAAGTCACTAATTTTAAAAAAGAAATAACCCTATAGAGGGTCAGAATCCAGTCAGAGAAATTTTATTAACCAGAGGAAAAAGAAACTGATTTGGATTTTGGAAGAATAGAGTAATTATTATGTTTTTAACATAAAATAAAACTGTTATGGAAAAATAACACACTCACTGCATATTAGGAATAAACTAGGGAATTTATTTTTGTGGAAAATAAGTACAGCTGGCGGTTGTTAAAATTAAATAAAGACAGTCATTGAGAGCCTAGAAAGGTCCTGTGTGCAGCATTCCTGGTGTCATGGCAGAAGTCTCCTTTTCTGTCTCCCAGCATGCACCTAATAGCTGGGAGTGGACTGTCTCTTGAATGGTCAAGGGTAGATAACTTTGACCCTTTTTATGGTGGTTCTAATAGTAATACATTACAAATGTGTAATGGCATGATGGATTTTTTAAATGAAGTCAAGGTAAAAATTGTTATTTTGATGAGAAAAGAATTTGGCAAAAACATTATTATTGAATAAAGAAAAGCAAATGTTATTGTTTAACTAAGGCAATCAGAAGATTGGTAAATAATTTTGACAGAACATTGTATTTGGATGGTTTGAAGCGAAAAATCTGAATCCAGATCAGAGCTCCAACTGTCAATCATCAAAAGCAACTGATCTAAAATTGGAATGGCCTATTTCCTAATAAAGAAAAATCCTGAAAAAAAAAAAAAAAAAAACAACAGCAAAAATTATTGAAATCCTAATTAGGAAAAAAATTAATTTTTATTTTTTTCACCTTCCCTTAAAAATTGAATGAGTTTGTCTCTCACAGAAGGTAGCCACTATATTTCTTGCACTTTGACCTTGTGTCAGACTACCCAGAGTGGAGAAGCAGAGAAAAAAAAAACACATTACCAATAGATAATCAGAAGAGAAAGTACAGTGGAGAGAATGCAAGTTGAATTTTTCATCACCGAGACCTGACCTTCAACCTGACTATTCTGGGTATAGAAAAAGTGAAGTGAATTAAGAAAACATGACAATTGCAGAGATAGAGAAAAGTCCAAAATAGCATGTCAGTAGAAAAAGGTGACAGCTAGACTCCATTCTTTGACCTTGTACCAGACTGTCCTAAGCAAAGAAAGCCAGCAATATTATAACACTGCAAAGAAGCTTAACATAATAAGCACTTGTAAAGTAGTATCGAGGATTAACAAAAGCAAATGTAACTGCCTTTTAATATTGCCTTGTGCCAGACTATAGACAGCAAGAATAGAAAAGCCTAAAACTTATACAAGGAATTAATAAACTGTTAATTCACAAACCATATTTTGTTCTCTTTCTTGGTGTCAACTTTGGATTTAAAAAAATTTTTTTTTTTACTTAATCGTGTGGTCGCATTCATTTACTCACTGACCAGTGACTCCAACTAGCAATTGATCTGTTATCTGGATGTAAAAAACAATGTAGGCAGATCACTCGTGTCATCCGAAGATATATCCAACCAGTGGTATATAATCAGTAGATTGAAAGTGGGATCACTCATGTTTGGCGAGGATAGCTGTACTGCCACAAAATTTTTCTCTTAATTATATTTATTTGGACTCTTGGAAATTACTTTGAGCTAATTGGGGAATATAACATTCCTTAAATAAGATAGAATAAAATAAACATTTTTATTTATAATCTATTTTTTTTTTAAATGGTGATTATTATGTCACTTTATATTTCAAATGTGCCGAAAAGCATAACACGATTAAAATAATCTTTTAAAATTTTGATTCATGTTTTTAATGTATTTATTGTCGATATTGCTTCTAAAGTTATAAGAAAATATTGTAAAAATAATTTTGCAGATAATACTGACTTGTAGATATTAATCAAATTGAATTATATTGGCTGAATTACATGGTTAGGCAGAAATAATAGGCAATTCAACAATCAAATACAATACAAAAAAAAGTCATTATTTTGGTCCCATCCTATATATTTATTTACAAAATCATTTGTAATATCTCTTCATTAGAAAATAATTACTTGAAAAGATTGCCAGGGTGGCCGGTATAGCATCTTATAATGGAGATTGTGTTTGTAACCTGGTTTTGTTGTGGAGGCACTATTCATGTAGTGCATCTTGAGAAGAAATTGTCTAGCAGTGCCCATCTCTCTAGGTCTGGTTTTGAATTCAGATTTTCCTTTGGCTAGATGGTTGCTATACCATAGTCAAATAGCCAAGTCTGCCCTACTATTTTACTGAAGTTCAATCCCTCGGCTCTGCTTGTAATCTGAGATAACTGCTACCTTTCGCCACGTTGATCTGAATGGCGGTGTTTTGGCTACCTCAGATCGTTTCCGCTGTGGGGGTCGATCTAATTTTGGCTGGAATCCACGCCCAAGTAAAATCGCTGTGTGGAGAGAGGTTGTTCTTGTCGCAGCTCACAAAAATACACAAGAAGAAAGAAAACAATGCTTTCGTTTTTTTCTTGTATAATACAATTTACTCAAAGTTATTGTTTCTATCTAACTATATACGTATTTACAGAAGTGTGTATAATACAAAAAGAAAGAAAAAGGTCTTACAAAACTTATTCATTTGTTCGGAAATGTGACAGATCAAACAGAAAGTGTAAAGGAGGCAAGTATCGTTTCTTGGTTATCTTAATAAAAATATTTGTATGTCTTGGCTTTTGCTTCGAACTCCCAGTTCTGGAGTAATCTTGACTTCGCCTGAAATTCTAGCACTATTCTCGGATGGGTTCTGCACTGACCCCTTCTTTGACTCTCTTGATCTCTCATCTTCCTTGATCTGATCTCTACTGATCTATGGGTGCTGCGCATTGCTTATATAAATTGGGGGTGGAGTCTCAACGATTTTTGGGCACGCCCATGCATAATGATATGTAAATCGCCAAGCTAACCAACTTTCTGCTCATATGGTCGAAATTTTGTTTAAAGAGGTACTAAAGTTTAGATTCAGTACCCACCGCTGATTCTTTCCAGATGGTCAGTACTTGAAATAGAATGAATCCACTTATGTTATCTTCAATCTCTAGCTTGAACTTTTTTTTTTTACCTTTCTAGATCACACAGATCTCATTACTGTTTTTATCGCAAGATTCACTTCATGAATCTCGAGACGTTGGTCAATAGTTAAAAAAAAAAAAAAAAGATAGGAAATAAAATGATAAGAAGAAGAGAGAAAAAAATATGAATTTTCTTTAATTATTCCCTTAGAATCATCAATCAATCTGAGGGTGGGGTGGAGTTCTCTGTCACAACACTGGTTAATTTCAAAAGAGAGGTTATTTGTTAAAATGTCCTATAAATCGAACACAGGTTTTTGTTGACTCAAAAACAGCAAAAATTATTGTTCCCTAGTTTTAGTCATTCACTAACAGAGTAAATACATTTTATAACAATTTTGGAATCTGATTCAATGAGTATAATGCCAAGTGGCCTTGCAAGTTAAATTTCCACCTCAGTAATGAAAGGTGTTGCAAGCAGATGAAGGTGACAACTGCCATTCTCCAGTCCTCTTTCCTTGAGAAATTTTAACTACTGTCAGTTTCAAATTCAGTCTCCTTTACTAATTACCCATAATTGAGAGAGGAAGAGATGGATTCATGCCTTTCCCCATAGCATCAGTGTGAAGTGAAATGCAACCAGGCTCGGTAAATCTTTTCTATGATGATAACCATTACTTCCTGTTTGTTAATATCAAATGATTGCTCAGAAAGAAAGAAAAAAAAATAACTGGAATTATAAAATTGGCAGTGTATTTAATTTACAAAACCATAGCACATATGATTAGTATTAGTATTCAGGTTTCCAAGTTAAAAGAGAGAAAAAAATTTTTTTAAAAATAGTTTCATGTAAAACATGGTATCTCTAATTACAGCAAACTTCACAAAGTTACATTGGATTCTTGCATCTTTTTCATTTGGTTAAAACTGATATAAATTGAAATATAGCAGTCAGAGACTAAATAATCTCATGAAAAACAAAACTTCAAATGACTAACAATACAGCTAATGCTGAAAAAGGTTCAGAATCAACATTAATTAGCAAAATTATGCTTTCCATGTTGATAACTTTTCAAAACTTACAGCAACTGCCTGATTTCACATAACACAATCAGACATCCAAGACAACATTACGAAAAGAGAATAAAAAAAAAATCACTAATGTTTATTTTGCTTCACCCAGCATCACTTGCTCTAAGAAAAAAATTACGGCATAGTTTGTACAAAAGCACTAACAATACAAATAGTAAAAATTAGTAACAGCATCAATTGTAATATAAACAGGTTTGCTGATGGAGTCTTCTTAATGTGCTGGCTACTGATGATCTGTCACAGTAATAGTATTACAAAAACATACAATTTGTTGTTCTATGATAGACAGCTTTTGCATCATTCAAATATACACTGGAGAAAAAGAAGTTGAGCTAGAGAAACCTAGTTTTTGATTTCAATTAGTCTGTCAAACAAGGAAAAGGTTTCCTTATTTCAACTGGGTTAAAAGAAAACTGACAAAGTTTTTTTTTTTTTTAGATTAGATTTGTCTGGATAAAGGTTTACCTATTTCAAATTGTCTGTTTACTCACCAACCACACACATACAAAAAAGAAGACTTACGCCCAAATGGTTACTGGTCACTTTCATATATATGTGCATTCCCTAGTGAAATCTACTTTAGCATCTTACAATGAATTCTGAGTTACATGATTCAATGTGACTTTCTTTAACCACCCTATGTTCCTGATACAAGAGACAAATTTTTTGGTCTTAAAACAGTGCTGAATATATTAGAAAATCTTGAAGGAAAAGAGACTCCCATGATCTTAAACTGACAAATTCTGAAGTATTAAAGAAACAACAAAAAGTGAAAGAACAATAGTTAATATAAGTCATCTTTATAAAAGTTCTGCACCATCAATATTAGTCAGGATTCTACAATACACAAACATTAGGAGATTAGGATCACTAAATGTAAGAAATGTAACATGGATATATTGTTTTATTAACAGAACATTCGACTTTTCTAAGAAAATACTTGTTTTCAGAGAAACAAGAGTAACAGGGTTAAAGTTATAAAATACTTGACTACGATAAAAAACAAAAAATAAAATAAATAAAAGAAAATGAAAAAAAAAAACCCTCTTCTCTGTAAAAATATTTTCTTTCTAAAGACTTAGAAAATACCCTGTATCTTTACCGAAAAATTTTTTTTTTTCAAATCAATTTATTTCTTTACTAATAATAAAAATGATAATAAAAAAAATTACTTCTCTATACAACAAAAGCATCTTAAAAGGTCAAATCTGTTCACCTTTTAACTTTATGAATTTCACTTTTATAAGAGGGCACCAGTATTCTAGATTCAATTAAGGCAAAACGAAATCTTTATGTTACTCTTTTTTTGCTATAGTGGATAACTGGTCCTGGATTTTGTAGAGTCCATTCAGCATTGTGTCCAAGGTCTCCTTGGAAAGTTCCATATTGACAAGATCCATGTCTGGAACAACTCCAACCTTTTTTGGAATATTTTGCACCTGAAAAAGTGCAAAAAAGAGTTTCAAAATAAATTCTTGTTGCAAGAAGGAAAAAAACAAATTCAAAATTTAACTAAATTCACAGAAATCATACAAAATATAACAGATAAAAAAAAAACAAAAAAAAACAATAAAATTTACCTTAAACTGCACCAGACAGGTTGGCATAGACAATCGAGAAATAGTTCCTGAAGCAGCTTTTAAATCCACCCGCCAATAAAATTCAACCAGCTGAGGCATGGACACTATAAGCAACAATAAATAAATAAAAATAACATGGTTGTCACATACTGTGTGAAAAGACCAGTCAGGAGGATTAAATCCCTGTTGCATAATGAACTTATAGAAGTAAATACTTGAGAAATATCCATTATGTAGAAATGATAATGAAAAATTGAACTTACCTAGGACAAGCATAAAGATAAATTACACTGGTTTACAAAGAAATTGAGGCAAGCACAAAAATACCCGTTGTTACCTAATTTGAGGGTGCTAAATTCAAATTTGAAATCCGTTTTTACTCATCACTTCTAGTTTTTTAGATATGCATTTTGTGCATATACGGTACATAAAGGCGTATATGAATTCAGGGTTAATTCTAATATTGTGAGACTTATGGCTTATTTTTTTAGTTATTATGCACTAAATGTAAGTGATAGCATTACATTATATATATATATATATATATAAAAAGACGGATTTTGACAGTTAAGGCAGCAGGTCTCAATCCACACTCTGGCAGTCATTGGAAGAGGTTGTCTTGCAGGAGGTTGGTGTCCCTCAACTATCGTGTTACACATCTTTTGGGTTACTAAATATTAGTATTACATTTTCAAATGCACATCTAGTTTTACTTTGTTATATTTTCAGATTCTCCAATGGCTTCAAGCATGTCAAAATGTCGATGCCTCAACAAGGCCAATTCTTTCTGCTACATGTGTGGGGACTTCACAACAGTTGCACAGCGTCGAACCATCACTTCTCTCCTCAGAACCACCTACTTTCACTATTTTGACTGTAAAATTGGTGATCAGGACAAGTCTTGGGCTCCACACATCTGTTGTAAACCCTGCTACAATGGACTAACTGCATGGTTTAATGGCAAGAAAGTGGCTTTCAACTTTGCAGTCCCGATGGTTTGGAGAGAGCCGCGAAACCACGCAGATGATTGTTATTTTTGTTTAACTAATATAACTAGTTTCAATGCATCTTCTAGGAAAAAGATCAAATATCCCAACCTTCGATCTGCTATGAGACCTGTTCCCCATTCAGATGATCTTCCTGTACCCACACCTCCAGTAAATAAGGATCTTCTTTCCTCACCAGATGAAGAAATGCCTTCAAGGGAGGATTCTGCCGAGTCAATATCTTTGGAAGATATTGAGTCTACATATTCAGGAACAAGTGGCAATGAGCCACACTGGATCATGCAAGAAGACCTGAATGATCTTGCTCGTGATTTGTATCTGTCAAAACAGCAGTCAGAGCTCTTGGCTTCTCAGCTTAAAAAGTGGAACCTAGTCCAGGAAGATGTAAGGATCACCAGTTTCAGGAATCGGAACAAATAAGGTCATTGATCTTCTCATGGGTATACAAGCAGGCTTCACAAAGTACTGTTGTTTTCTCTGTCTCTGGGATAGTTGAGCTGTATCCCAGCATTACAAGCAGAAAGACTGGGGGTCTAGAAGCACTTTTGTTCCTGGCGAACACAGCCTCAGGAGAATCCTCTGGTGCTAAGGTGCTTCTTCCTCCTCTTCACATCAAGCTTGGTTTGATGAAGAATTTCATGAAGGCGTTGCACAAAAATGGTGCTGCCTTCCAACACTTGTCTACTTTGTTGCCAGGTAGTGCTGCTAAGCTCAAAGAGGGCATCTTTGTTGGACATCAGATCTGAGAAGTGCTGAAGGATACTGATTTTGAGGAGCTTCTTAACTTAAAGGAACTGAGAGCATGTGAAGCATTTAAGTCAGTCTGCAGTGGCTTCCTTGGTAACACATGCGTACCAGATTACCAAGCCTGTATTGAGAAGTTGCTAAAGTCTTACGAGGATATGGGGGGGCCAAATGTCACTCAAGATTCATTTTCTCCATTCCCACCTCAACTTCTTCCCGCCAAACCTTGGAGCAGTGAGAGATGAGCATGGAGAAAGATTCCACCAAGACATTATGAAGATGGAGAGCAACTATCAAGGCAAATGGAACCCCGGCATGATGGGAGACTTCTGCTGGATGCTCTTGCGCTAGATCTAGTAAGAAAACACACTTTTGACTGTCTGTGGTACTATGAATTGTGTAATTGTGTCATCCAAGTATATTGATTCAGTCAGTGTTCTTTATCTATCCTGTTTTATCTGTTATAAGTTACTGCAACTCTTGAAATATGCACATATATTCTCTGTTTATACTAAAATGAGACTATTTAAAAGCCAGAAAACTAGAGGTGATAGAGCAAAACTATTTATAAATTTGAATTCAGCACACCCAAATTAACAAAAATCACCTATCCCCATTCTTGCCTCAGACCAAAAATTTATTTTTGTAAACCAGTGTTATAGGTTGGAAAACAGCTCCTTCAATGTTCAAAATTGAGAAAGAAAGCCTACTTAGAAAATGAACAATGAATCCAAAATTTTATCAGAGCTCAAGAAACAGATCAATGATATATGTGCATTAGTGCATTTACTTTAACCAAAATAATAAACCAGCTCTCGATATACAAACATGTATGTATATTTCTTTATACGAACATGTACATAAAGAAAATGATTTGTGTGAGTCTGAGAGACACACACACACACACACATACACACACACAAATCATTTTCTTTGTGTACATGTCCGTATAAAGAAACATACATACATGTTTGTATATCGAGAGCTGGTTTATTATTTTGATATTGCACTCTGATAACACAAAGCAGTACATTATTTGGGAGCTGACTGTGTTATTTCTCTCGCTAATGAGAGGAAGAGGTTAAAATATTAAGAACTGGTTAAACAATGCCAACAAAAGTCATAGAAGATACATTATGACCCTGTAGAAGTTGGTTGTAGGGGTTTCACTGGACAGTCTTTGGGCTGAGCCCTAGCAAAAATTGGTATAGTCGGGGCAGCTAGAGTGAGAGCGCTGAAGGACATTACCAACACAGTTCTAAAGGCGTCAAAGTGGATTTGGCTTAAGAGATCAGAGCCATGGAAGAAATAAAGAGGACGATGGAGGAGCCTAAAAATTAAGACTAGGAGACATATTACACACCATAAGTGTATAATGAGTCAATATTAAGTTAGGGTAGTCGGAATGTCATTGGCGTTTGGGAGGGGGGATGGATATTTAACAATCCGGGTTTTTTTTGGTTTTTTTCTCCTCGTATACTGGTTATGGTCCACTACAAATTTTTTTCTCCTCGTATACTGGTTATGGTCCGCTACAAAACGAGCAGCTTTAGTTAATTGATTGAAACCTAATTGCAAATAGTTCATGGGATGAATGGGGGGGGGATTGGAGATAGGTTCGAAATAGTAATAAATCAATGAGTTGAATAGAGTAGTGTTTTTTTTTTTTTCTTTTTTGAGAAATATGCATTAGATTGGTAATATGAGCATAGATTAATGATAAACGGAGAGGGAAATCTTGGCAAATAAGTATGAGTTAATCTGTAGCAATTGATTTCGTGAGCCAAATAAACGGGAGTGTGTTTTTTTTTTGGCTTCGAATAAGGGTATAAGGTACTATTTACCAACCCCTCCGCTCGGGCAGGATATGACACAAGGTCAATTTTTAAGCGGAGTTCAGGTAAGAGTATAAGGGTATAAGGTAAGAGTAAAGACTGACTGAATAGTTTTGAGTAGGGGCTTAATTCATATTTGTTTGGAAGTATTAGTATAGGATAGATTTGGCGGGAGATTTGTGTAAGTCTTGTGAAGTGTAAATCATGGACGCGGACGAGTATTAAAAATAACATCTTACCTTGGTACCGATTCCGGAAGTGGCCAGTCAAAACTGGATGAGGTAAAGATGGTATTATATATAGCAGAGGAGTGTGGAATGCTCTGTTTTCATTGGCTGTTTACTAAAGGACAGATGTCTATAAGAACAGCCGAAGTCCGGCCTTATTGGATTTTTTTTTGCTTTGGTGGAGGCACGAGCGTAGCACGTCGCGATCACGGAGGCGGCTTGGCTCTTCTAGAGTCATGCCGGGGTTACTGTCAGAGCTGATATGATGCAGAAATAACCCGAAATCAGCAATGAAGACAGTTGCATCACTGAAGACCTACCTGATGCATCTAGGATGTATGATTGAAATATATATATATATATATATATATATATGCAAACACCCTGCTTGATTCTCATATGAAGAAACCAGGAGAAAAAAAAGACAAGTTGAAAAAAAAAAAAAGACCTGTTGAAATACATCCTGAAATAACTAAATCTATATTGCTAATAAGCACAGAACAGCAACCCTTAAAAAGATAAAATCAAAAAGACCCTCCTCAGACAAATTCAAACAGAAGAAATGAAAAGAAAAAAGATAGAAAAGAGAAAAGAAAGATATTTATGAAATCTCCAAAAGATTATAACTAACTACTATGTACAAATGATATTATTGTCACACTATACATACAGCCTGCATACATTACAACAAGATGAATGTTTAAATTGTTTGTAATATTCATGTTTAATTCTTTTTTCCTTCTATTTTCATTCGCAAAATACAATTTCCTGTTAGATAAGTTTGTTTAAGCGTCTTCAGCTTACATTCTTTGGGGAATTCCTGCCTCACTTTTATTTTTAATTTGTAACTGATGATCCGTAGATTGATGAAGGAATGGTCATGTGAACAATATTCATGCGTAAATATTATAGACTCATTTGAACAATATTTATAATTGCAGGCATGGCCCAGGATGAGTTGTAAAATAATTAGTAATCTTGTGCAAGGACTGGAATTTTATCCACATTTTTTGATTAAGCATCGTTCACCCATTCTAACAACTCCTTCGGTTCATAACAATATATATATTTTATACTTAAAATAATTTTAAATATGTATGCAGGCAAAATTTTAGTCAAAACATGTCACCAAAGTAAATAAATTTTTATCCCCACCAAAATTATACATCTTTCTTCTTTTTATCTTTTCAACATGTCTGTCTGATTTAATTTTTTCTCTCACTTACATGGTGATATATCCCATGATGTCACTACATGGACCCTCCTGACACTATAAATAGGGACTGACTAGATAAACGAGGTAAGCAAGTCTAGTAAGCTACCGGCAACTGTTATTGTCTGTATTTCCATAAATATATACTGCTGTAAACCTTACATCTCTTTGTGTTATTCATTTCTGGGCCTTCAAGGCCACAACACACACACACATATATATATATATATATATATATATATATATATATATATATATATATATATATATATATAAATAAAGCATTAAAAAATAAACTAGAAAATGGCATATTTTTTTTAAATATTTTCTTTACCTTGATTAGAAATGGCCTGTTTTCTCCATTTGGATTGGTTGTCAAGGATAATTTTCACAAGCAGCTCTTTTAAGTTATTGTGAAAGTTGGCTACAAAGACAAATATAGATTTCTCATTCAAACATAATAGAAATTTAGAGACAGGTTAATGGCATGCCAAGAATATGCAGTCTTCTTAATAAGCCTTTCTGAAGGTTTTTTTGTCTATTTTAATTTAGCTATGATAAAATTGGAATATCTATTTTTATTCTATTTTAAAGAAAAATAGAAATTTTTATTTGTGAAGATATATAACACTACTTAAACTCATGAAGAACCAGTATTAAAACCTTGTTCTCAAAACAAATACTCATGCCTAGATTAAATTTCTAAGGCAAAAATTAGCCCCCTTACGGCCAACTAATAAATACAGCCTTGCATGTAACATTAACAGGCTAATGTAATACAAACAAAAAAATAACCCACTCATGGCCAAATAGGAAATTAACCTAAAAAGAGAATTAACTTCTCAAACTGAACACAAAAAATAATATAATCATGTTGGTAGAATTAATCTGATGTCATTTTTATTTCTTTCAACATTAAAATGCATTTTACTCTTTGTCTTTTACTAATCCACGAATTATAAACGGCTGTGAGTTACCTTGCTTTTATGATTTTCAATCACCTATACAACCTGTTTTTATTTATAGACTGTTTTTTTTCTTCTTCAGAAATGTAATAATAAAAGATTGTAAACAAACAAAAAAATTGTTATGAAAAAATGTGCTGCAATACAAAACAAATACAAGTAAAAAAAACTTACCAACAATTTCTCTATAAATCAATTTTTACCTTTGCCTTTCTTAAAACATTTTACAGTATGTTTTCAAACTTCATCTAATGCAAGCTTTTGTTAGCTGTTGTAAAATATATTCACAATTTTTGCTGAAAATTTAAGTTCCTTTAAGTGTGTTGTTCACAAGTTTCCAAAATTCTTTCAGTAGACTCTCTTATAGTGGATTGATTATGTCTTGCAATAAATTTATCTGCATAATCAAGTATAGCAAAATAAGCACAAACTGCCATTTAGAGAGATGGAACTGTAAGTCCTTCTTGGGAGGAAAGTCAGTCAAAATACTGCTTCTCTGTAGCATCATCACTATTATTGCCTACCATGACCAGTGATCACATTTCACATTAAAGACGTTTAATTATTTTTTTTGTGATATCACCTGAAATTGTGTATGCTGTTTATTGACAAAGAGAGTTCATGTATTTCCAATTTATGCTGGGCCAAAATCTCAAGTATCATTCTTTTGAACTGGCTTGCCTTACTCCCAAAAGTTGATTTTTTTCTTTTAAAAGAGACCAACAGGTCAGTATTCTTTCAGTATTTAATACTTCACCAAAAACCTACCACCATTCGTCTGTCAATATTGAGAAAATCTATTAAGTGGATCACTTTGTAACCTATGTGAAGCAAACAATTTTTCAAGGCTCGCTTCCTTCTTGTCACAAGTGGAAATCTCGGATGCACCAGTAAAGTCTTTCTCTTTCACTGGCAAGTCCAATTATTCATAAAAATAAAAATAAAACAAGTCCGACTGTAAGTCTCTCCTCACTCGCAAGCTCGATTGGTGATCTTCGTAACAAAATAAAGTCTGACTGTAAGTCACTTCTCGCTCTCTTCTCGTCACAACACAAGAAAAACCCAAAGCTACACTGACGCTGCTGTTTTTATCTCTGTCCAGACTGGCCAAAATTTGCATGAGAGCATCTCTGCATTCTACGAATCGCACTCTCACCTCAGAAATGTTTCTTTGCTTCACATGCGAAACACATTCTTGCCCGTTTTGGATTCCACGGTAAGTCATTCTTTTCGTTACACCCCCTCCTGATCTCCTGATCACAAAGGTGGCAACTTGGTGGCGGTTGTTTTTGACGGGTGCTTCTTCGCAAGGGCAGGGTGGGGGACTCTGCTTTGGCTTCCTCTTGGGGTGGATCATCGGAATCTGCACTTTCCCCGTCAAACAGCAGACTTTCTGCTCTGCTCTCAAACGCATTATTGCTTTTAGATGTACTATCGGAGTCTTTTTCAGGTGCTGTAAAGCTGAAGTGTGGACACAAATCCTTCACATGACGTGGTATTCTGTCTACCAGCAATGACTGTGGGCTGATCATTCCCATCACCTGACCACTGTTGAACTTTGTAGTACACCAATTGTGTGGCACCTTGACCCACACGCAATCGCCGATCTGGTAAAAGCTGTGCTTGGGATCTGAATACGTCATCGGAGTGTCAAACCCTCTTACTTCGTACCGGTGGATCCTGTTAGTGGGTGCAGTCTGAGGTGATTCATTGTCTTTGGGAGTGACATTATGCCAATAGATGGCTTCTTGGATGGAACAGTGCATTCTGGCTGCAGTCCGTTTCTCTGTACAGTAACACAGCATCCGCTATTCTGTTCCCGGCTGGAGCATACGCACAACAAAACTGCAAGTTAATCTTCCACTCATGTACGAAAGCTCTGAATTTGCTGCTGCAGAAGGCCAGGTTGTTATCTGTGAGTAGCTCGTGGGGTGGGCCCCACTCAAAGAACACAGCCTCCAGCTGGTGAATCATGGTCGCCGAGTCCTGCCTTGCCAACTGCTTTCAAATCGAGAAACGTGGCGAGCCAAAGTCTGTCAGCATCAATAAATGATAGGCATACATAGTGCGTGATGTCCATTCCTAGTCTGTCAGTTTTTGCTCACTTCCAGCTTTCCCTTTTGCCAGTGAATTGGTGCTGGGTCTATCGACTGGCATTCCTCACAATTCCGTACGGCTGACCTAACGGCTGCCTTTGTTATTGGCAGGCAGACTTTTCTAACGAAGTAGGTAGTGCACGCACTCCTGGGTGTCCACTGTTCCTGTGAATGGTCAGGATTTGGTCCGCGTTCAGCTCATCAACTTGTGCGGCGCCAATCAATAGCTCAGGTCCGTTACCCCTCTTTATCACATCAAACTATCGCTGCGGCACTCGTGTTAGACGATCGACTAGATTTAGGGTTGATGGAACCAAGGTCACGTCCATGGTCAGGTGATACTCTTCTGCAAGACCCTTGAGAGTGTTCAACCATCGTCGGATGAGTATCTCACTTGCTGCCTTGGTGTGCACTCATGCTCTTCCAGTCAGGGTGTCTGATACCCAATGGTACATGCACACAGAAACTGTCTTTATGTGTAGCACCTTGCTCTGCCACTGGAGAGCTAAATTGATGCCTTTTAATATGGCGTCCAGCTTGGCAAGGTTGATATGTTGGGTGTCGTTCTCTGGTCGCAGCCAGCAAGCATCCTCCAACACTGCTTCGTATCTCTCCAGAGCCACTCCGATCACCAGAGAACTTGCATCGACCCATACGTTAAGTTCTGGTTCTTCTGTGCACAAATCACTATGTGCAGGATCATGTCTCTGCACAGAGCGCACAGTCTCAGACACTATGCGCTGGAGGAGGGTGTCCCTTGTCTTATCGTCCCAGCCCTTTGTGACCGAAATCGCTCTCCTCTTCAGTATCCCGCAAGCCATGTGGAGCCAACTACACACCAAAAGGTGCCCGACAAGCCTTCCACACAAAGAGAATACTGTCCGTCGTGTGATGATGCTGAGGACATCGGGAACCATGCTTCCTCGCCTCCATAGCAGTTTACCTCGTTCCTTTGCGACTGTCAGTCCCAGCATTCACATGCCGTTTTCCAACCGTTCTGGGTCTTTGCATTCTAGTCCAAACTGAGCAAGATGTGACATCCTCATTGATGAAGATATTGTCTATGTACGCAGATGCCGCGCAGCTCACGGTCACGTCCCGAGCCAGCACCGTGCTGATGATAGCCTTCATAATAAGAGGAGCGACATTCAAACCAAATCCCAAGCATGTCAGACAGTATCTCCTCCCATCAATGGAAATCAATTACTGGTAGCCTTTTGGGAGGCCCCAGCTTTTCTTCTGGGTATGGCATGAGCCAGCCATTGCTTATCCACAAGCAAAGCTACCACTCATAATCCTCTCAGATCTCCGCTGCCACCAGATACTCCGATACTCCATTGTCCAGTCCTTCAGTGAAGTCGGGTTTATTGATAGTAATGGCTGCACACTTAGGTACTAGACTGCTGCTGAACCATATTTGTCCTGATGGCCACACAGCAATGCCTCCCCACGCTCTTATGGCATCAATACGCAACAACAAGTCATACCCCAGCGGTTTGCCGTGCACCACCATTAGGCTGATCTTCGCTGGGTTACCTCCCTCCGTGCCTATGGTGACCATTCCGACCCCACAACACGGACGAGACATGCCACCAATTGTCATGACATCCACTGATCTGCGTCCATGATCGTTCATGAACAGCCAGTATCAACTAGCGCCAAACTCTGCGTCCCATCAACATAAATATTTGCCACCAGGAGTGTCGTATTCAAATCTTCGTTGGGGAGAAGGCTGGCGCTGATGCCTTGTCCCCAGCCTTGTTTCCAAGACAGTTTCAAGCCCAGTGGCTATCCTCTACACATTGGTAGCAATGCATTGCACATTTCCAGTAGTTTTTGGCTGTGCATTCTTTGAATTTGCATGTTAACTGGTGTTAGGGCCACTTTTGCTGGGAGGTGTAGCAACACCACCGGATGAGTGCACAGCCGCAATCATGTCCTGGCTTGGGTCTTTGGTTGTCGTCAATACCCTCGCTCTTGCCAGTAGATACCTCATAGTCATAGCTTTGATATTTGGTGACTGTTGGAGTTCGATAGAGATGGTATTAGGGAATCCAGTGACGAAGACTAGTTTGGTGAGTTTTTCCATTTCTGCTCCCTTGAACCTGGCTAATCAGTTGTCCAATCTTTTTTTGCGAATACATCCACACATTCACTGGCCCACCTAACCATGGTCAGTTTTCTATACACTGCGAATGCATTATCAGTGAAGGCCTCTTTCAGCCAGGCTTCGATCTGCTCTATATCTCTCTGACTAGCCTCCTCCATCTCCATGCAAAGGGCCAGTGTGTCCCGCTCCAGGTATAACGGTAGCAAGCTAGCCACATCATCCACCTTCTGAAGCCTCTCTACCAGACTAACTTTCTTCAGCCACACCACCACATCACCCACGCCGGAAAAGGGCTTTATGACGTCACTGCTGATATGAAACTTCGCCATAATAGCTTGAAGCAAACAATTTTTCAAGGCCCGCTTCCTTCTTGCCACAAGCGGAAATCTCAGACGCACTAGTAGAGTCTGTCTGTTTCTTTCATTGGCAAGTCCAATTGGTCATCAAAAAAAATAAAACAAGTCCGACCGTAAGTCTCCTCACTTGCAAGCTCGATTGGGGATCTTTGTAACAAAACAAAATCCGACCATAAGTCACTTCTCGCTCTCTTCTCGTCGCAACACAAGAAAAAAACCAAAGCTATGGTGATGCTGGTGTTTTTATCTCTGTCCAGACTGGCCAAAACTTGCATGAGAGCATCTCTGCATTCTATGAATTACATTCTCACCTCAGAAATGTTTCTTTGCTTTACATGCAAAACACGTTCTCACCCATTTTTGATTCTGCGGTAAGTCATTTTTTCATTACACTACGGATGAAAATGTACTTGTGTTCTTCCTCTAAAATTTTTTGCATAAGCATAGCCTGTGCTCTCAAAGTTACAAAGGCTTTGGAAGTTTGCTTTGTGAGACAAAAATCTGAAATCCGAGCCCAAGACTCAACCCAATCAGATAATTTTTTGAAGAAATTGATTTTCCCATCATGTAAAGTTACTGCTTTGTTCAAAAAATTAGATGTGTATTTTTTCTTGAATTTGCTATTGTCCACCAGCATAATATCAATTTAAGGAAGTTTGACGTGTCAGTTTGATCAGGAAAGTAGCTCTCACAAGCTGCAATAGTTGTCTCATGAAAAATGGCAATGACTAAATAACATTTTGTTTGTCATTAGGATGCAGCATTTTGAATGTTAGCTTAGAGGCTTTATGTAATTTAGCACCTAAAATGTTATCCTTGTCATATTTTGTGTATGCCAAACCAAGCTATATATCCATTCTTGGAAGAAATATGAATATTTGATATTTCCAATGTAAAATGTGGAAATACAAACTTCTCTCCATAATAGTAAACTATTCAGAATATTTTTTACAGAGTCAAAAAGCAGAAATATCTTTGGGAGAGAATTGGGAATGGTTATAAATTGAATAACTATGACCAGAAAATCTGGCAAGTACTGCATGACAGAACTACAGTCCAGTAGTTCTGTATGTCACACACAATGCTTGCCAGATTTTCTGGTCATAGTAATTCAATTCATAATTTCTCTACTTATAATAAAAAATGTACATAATACTGCTTGTCCCCCTCAAACTTATAAAGTAAAATGTTAAATGCATTCACATTGGCTGTGTTAGAAACAAAGAACTCAGACTTTAACACTCAGCATACGGAGACGCCTTTATTACACCCTTCTTCTTACACTCGCACATAAACCAATATGGCCGTTTGTTTACTTGCGGTCATTGAATAATGCCTTCTCTTCTCGAGAGTATCAGGGGAGATAATTTGCATACTTAACAGTTCTTCCCCCTTTTTCTTTTCATTTCTGTAGGGCATAAGTTCTATAAAAGAAAATAGGAAAGTGTAACAACATTAAACAGAGGACTCTTTCAGCTCAAACATGAACCCCAGGATCTTAAATGAAGGCACTCCTTTCTTTGTCAAGGGGTGGGCAATTTGTGTGTTAGTTGGTCCCCAAGAGATCTCTGCAATTTCTTTTCCTTCAAGCATCTCTTTTTTTTCTTTTACTATTTAAATCTTCTTCACTGTCACTGGAATCAAAGTGAAGCCATGTGGCATTCATATCGTTTAGTAAAGTTGTATTTGCATTTTTGTTGAAGAAAGAAGAATTGGATTTTATTTCTGTAGCCGAAACAATTACATGAGGATTTTTCTTGCAAGTTGAACCTGGACTTTTTCCAAGCAATTTCTTCTTTGCAGAATGTTGTGCATGGCAAATAACTTTTGCAACCGAATCCTCTTTATTCCAATTCTCTTTCTCATTCATAATTTCACTCAGTTTGTCATCAACTTCAGCATCATATTGTCTACAAGAAATAGATCCTTTTCCTGGAGTACAAATTGTTTCTCTTCTATGAACATCAGGAGATAAAAAGTTACATTCTAGAGTAGGTAATGATTTCATCCCATTCTTGCAGATTTTTGCTGATGTAGGATTATTGAGATCAACAATCTGACTCTGCGCTAATGGCTTTCTGTTTGTACACTTGGCCTTGTTTCTTTCCTTGGGTGCCGGCTTATTCAAAGACTTTTTAGAAATCCCAGAATTTGAACTACTGGTTTCAGACGCCATATTAAAATTTCCAACAATGGGTTTAGGTTCAGTCTTTTTGTAACGAATGCATAGTTCACATGAATTTGGGAGTGTCTGCAAAATTTTTATAAATTCAGGATCTGTCGCTCCTGCATTTTTAACTAAGTCACACAGTTTCTTACTACTAGGATGACTAAATTGTCTATGTAACTTTGTTGCAATTTTAATTTTTTTTGCCGTATTTTGAGAAGAGATTTCTTTAATAAAAGGTATGTGTTTGAACTTACGTTTGTATGGTAGAGGTTTGGCAATAGAAATGTAGTAATGTCTAGACAATGTGCAGCTTAATGGAATTTTCTTTTTTAACATCGTAACAGTGTCATCTTCAAAATTGAGGCAAGTTCCAGCCCTTTTCATAGCGTCTTTACTCAGGAGGAGTGGAATGTCAGAGTTCACCACATCAGTGATAATTCTGACTTCAATATCAGCGATAACACATGGTAGAATCACCTTGTAGAGCGAGTTCAGTTTATTTCCATCGCCGAATTTAAAGGTTCTCACTCCTTTTATTTTTACTATTTTTTTCTTTTGTGCATCCGTTAATGTTTCAAGAAAACATACCATTTTGTTCCACAAACGGTGCAGGATGCACCACTATCTAGAACCGTAGAGCTAAGCATCTCACCCCAAAAAATGTCTCATTAAGACCACGTGCGACACGGATAAATCTTCCTCTATTTCGATGCCATCTTTATTCCTGCTACTATGACCATAAGGACAATCATAAAACCAGTGAAACCAGCAGCCACAATTAAAACATACTGTAATGTTACCTGTTCGGTCTCGCGGATTTAACTTCTTTTTGTTAGTGGAGCATGTTTTATTCTCATATTCCTGTCGTCTTCCAGCATGGTTTATCTTTTCTCGCGAATTATTTAAACGCGAATCATGTCGATATGAGGAGCGGCCATAATATACTGCAGTAGGGTCCATTTGGTTATCTTCTGTATAGTTAACAATATCCATTTCGTTTTTTTTCACGACAGGTGAAGTATTGGGTGATGAATCGCGAGAAGAATGTCCATGCATAATCTTCCGTAACTGTTTCAACATGGAAGATAGCGTTAATTCACTGACAGTAGCTTTGACCAATTTTTCATTATCTGGGGTGATATTGGCACTCTTTAGTGCTCTGAATGCGAGTACAGGTTCTGGTAAAAGAATGTTAAAGTCTTTTAATTTGGCGACAAATTGGCCAAATTCAATCAAAAAATCTTCTAATGACGTTCCAGGCAGTCTCTGATAATTTTCAAATGTTTTGTATGCTCGAAAGGCAGACTAGTTTATATCTTCCAGAAAAAGTGTATCCAGTTTTTCATATAACTTTTTCATTCCATCCTCAGAATTAAGAACTGCAGTGTCTAATTCCAAAACAGCCTTTCTTGCTGTTCCTTCCAATGACAAAAACACCATGAGGGCTCTTTTCATTTTATCCAGTGAAGTGGCTAGTTCCCATATTAACATTTCCTTCCGCCATGTACTGTATTTATCTTTAAGCAATGCGGGTGGAGGAAAATACTTAGAAGCCATAGTGTCTTTTAGCTCTGCTACAATTGTTAGAAACAAAGAACTCAGACTTTAACACTCTGCATACGGAGACGCCTTAATTACACCCTTCTTCTTACACTCACACATAAACCAATATAGCCGTTTGTTTACTTCCAGTCGTCGAACAATGCCTTCTCTTCTCGAGAGTATCAGGGGAGATAATTTGCATACTTAACAGGCTGAATAATTGTCAGCCCTAATAAAAAAAATCCTGTATTTATAATTTGAAAAATACATTTCAGAATCTTTTGAGAAATCCATTCACCATTAACTGTTACTGCAGAGCTGACTTTAATGACCAATGTTACTTTATTTTTAAGACCAGTGATCATAAATACTATTATTCCTTTATCAAGTTCAACATCTCCATTTGCACCAATGTACTCTACCCTATGAAATTGTGTTCCTTTTTGAAGATTATAACTTTCATAAAAAAAAGTTGTAGTTCTTGCCCACATGATTTTTCATTTACATGTGTTCTTTTTTATTCTTATATATATGCATTTGGCCTCTTGCCATGTTTGGTTGTTGTTGTGAAGTTCTGTTGAATAAAGCCTTGATAAGGTCTTTCTTCTTCATTACACTACAAAGATACATTTCATCTATCATAAAGACCAGTCTTGAGAAAGATTACCTTTTTCCAGGAGCGATTTTGCAGCTGTAATTGATTCTATGCCACCTTTTTGAATTTTCTCTAATAAAGAAAAATATGGTAATGGAAACTTCTCCAGAAATAATTTGTAGGGTTGTTTAGACATATAGCGCAGTAGTAAGGCATAATGTATTAGCTCTGTAGGAATTGAAGGACAACCTCTTTATTTGAAATGTCTTTTTGTAACTCTTTTAGAATTGAGGATGGTTGTTCTTCCACCACACTCTGTATGTAGTTTGAAAAATTTCCTAACATGTCAAATCTTTTAAGTTTAGCATTATGTCCATGAAGATTTTGATCAATGCGAATACATCGTTTTATAGGTGGAAAATGCATTTCAGGGTCAAAGACTATTCTATAAATTTGAATATAATATTCTGTTATTTTTTTATAATTCAAAATCATTAAAACAAAAGTTTTCTTCTTTCAAATGATTAAAATCCTTTCTCTTGTTAGCTGAAAAAAATCTTGTAATTTATCTGGTTGATGAATAATCTGTCGGAGTTTTGGAGGCTTCTTTAATTTTGATGTAGTAGGCAAAAGGGATGGTTTTCTCATTTTTTCTGAAAGGATTGTAGGAATTGTAGCCTTTTAATGAAACATGTGGGACTGTATTTACTAGTTGGCCATGGCCCCACCTATACATAAGTAATGGTCAACCTTAATCATAATGGGAAGGACTAGGAGCAATTCTTGGCTTTAAAATTTGGTTTGGTTTTATAGCATATCAACCATTGTCGGTAATTTAATGTTAAATCCATTTATTTTACATATAAACAGTTCTATTTCAAACAATTCAGTTTAGCATAAGTACACTTTTTAGTTCTGTCTAGCCCATAGATAGGACCCTATCAAGAGTTACCACTCCAGGCCAGAGTGAACCTGAGAGCAATGGCAATGAAGTGGTACTCTGCACTCCCCAAAGCTCCAGCATTACTGGAGCCAAACTATCAGATTGTTTAGTGTCATATCCAGGACACTCATTGGAGGGGGTCTTACCTCTCTGCAGAGATGAAGTTGGTGTATTCTGCAGCCCCAGCCGACTGAGCCATCTTGGCTTTTAAGATCATTTCTATGAATTATTAATTTCATGACTAAATTAAATCTGCCTATAGATGTGCTTGACTTGTATGCTAGTATGAATTCATCCTTTCTCCTCCTAGTTATGAGTAAATAGTAGGGCAGATTGAGCTCTTTAGCCCAAGTAAGTCATTCAATCTAAAAGGAAAATTAATTCAAATCAACTTTACTCTGCTTAAAAATTGACCTTATGTCACATACTGCCTGTGGTGTAAAGGTTGAGTAAAGAAATAAATGTGGACTCAGCCTATTGGCATAATTGTTAGAGTGTTCACCAATGGCCCAGGAGACCGGGGTTCAATCCCAGGTCAAGTCATACCAAAGACTCAAAAAGTGGTACTTGATGGCTCTTTGCTTTACCCTCAGCATTATAAGGTATGAATCAAGAGTAAGTGGAGCAATCCAAGGAAAAAAGTAGTGCCTTCCCCTACACCTTGGTGTAGTAGCTATTGAAAAAGGAGCCTTTGGGTTGCCCTGGACGACAGTAGCCAACTTTATTTTTACTTATGAATGGCGAATTGCAACGTTAAATTCATGAATAAAAACTTCAGTTTCCAAGCCTCAGGTTTTTAAATGAAAATTCCTGCTTAAATGCCATATGAATTTGGTCTTACCATTTTGAAATGTCATTATAACTTTAAAGTGCACATTTTATGACTTAATACTGCACATTTTTTCTTTAAACTGCTCTAAGAAAACTTACAGCTGCTCAACAAAATCTGTACGATGAGTAGCAATTAACTCATATCTTCTCTGCCTTAATTCATAGTGAAAGTCAATCAACAAGAAGCTGTAAGCCATGGTTGAAAGATTCAGTAAATAATGAGAAAGCACAAAGATTATACTACAAACTGCTTGTTGGAAAAGTATTGAAAAAAAATCTATAATTTTTTTTTAATAACAAAAGAATAAATGAGAATTCAGGTTCTGGTTTATTTTTTGTCTTCAGTAAAGTATGTTTAAGTTCCAATAGACCATTTCCTGGAACTGTTTCATAGTTGTAAATACATTTGGTTTTAATAGTTATAAAAATTTTATAATGTGATAAATATATCATTTGGAGAGAGAGAGAGAGAAAGAAAGAAATACAAAGATAATAAAATTATGAAGTTAGTTACAAATTTCTCAAAATGAAAAATATGAATTTTTTAATGCTAGTTATTGAGACTTTTTTTTTCAAATCAAAGAATTTATGTACTTGAAAATTTTCACATTCTTTTATAATATATTTGTAGAAGATATTGGCAAATAATTATGATCAAAACAGAGAGAGAGAAAAAAAAAACCAAAAAAAAAAAACCCAACAAAAACAGGTCATGGAAGAAATAAATTATGATAAATACTATAACATAGAATTTTAGTCTGGAATGGAAGAGTAAAAAAATCAGAATTTTTGTAAGTCAAACCCATTTATATAACTATCCAAGTCCAGGTGGCACCAAATATACAACTGCCAAAGAAAGGTTCTTGACAATCAGCGACTGGAGCTTGGAATGGTATATTGAAAAAAAATAACACACTGCACTGTTGAAGATATAAGAAGTTTTATAAAATCTCGAGTTCATACAGTATTGCATGTGTGACATCAAGAATGGCTATGGACATCGGTTGTTAGTTCTTCGATACTTTGGCAACTTTGGTGGGGGTCAGGTTTCCACAGCAGCAGCTTCGTCCATACGTCCTGGTGGCAGATTGGCAGTGTGCGCTGAGCTCCAAAATCAGCTTGTTTATATAACATTTGTCAAGATTCTGAGTAGGTTCTGACAGAGGCAGGGGAACTCTTCCCAATGTCATTTTTAAATTATCAGACATTGTAACGTTACCGCCCTCGCCCCCAAACACATGTTCATCATTCTTCTAACCATTCCTTCTTGGCCGGCCGGTGATCAACTAGTGGTTCCGAGGGGGGTAACGCACATTTCTTGCCACTACAAGAATACGATCAAGGGGGCCGGAGAAAATAGAAGGACAAACGAACAAACACGAACAATGCTTGGGGTTAACTCAGAGCAGAAGGAGAGTATGCAACACTACATTTCCGATAGCATATATGGACTAACGCTAGCGTGGATTACTAGCGAAAATTCCACAAAGCAACTGGAATGCCGACATCTTGACTCGGTCTTCTTTGCTGGACCCTATCTCATGCTGGCTCGCCTCTCTGCTCGGGTGTCCGGAGTCAACTGCGCCTGTCCGTGGTTCCACGCCAATTCTCTGTGCTCCTTTTCCAACCAACTCTCTTTCGCGTCCCCTTACCACTCCCGGATACGGCAAGATTTCAGGTCCAAAAACCCTTTGTCTGGTTTCGCGCTAAAACAGACAAAGGAATCGTCTGCTTGGCGGGCCACCTATATAGTGTTACACATTCATTATGTCTTTGTTTCGACTTTGTCATAATCTAAGGGTCCAACCCTTTTTACACAACTTCCATGAAGTCCTTCCTATCATACCCACTCGTGATGAGGACAACGGGAGGATAGCTTTCCTCCTACTGGCACAGTCTTTCTCCTCTCCCTTCTTATGATGTCAATCTGGAGATTCCTCGCCTTATACCAAAACTCCAGACTCCAATCCTCGGTCACGGCGCCAATTATACCAGGTCCGTACCCGGCCCTCGATTACGGCACCAAATACAACCCCTCAGGGTCACAACTTGGTCTAAACGATACCAATTATGGTACCCCTTTGCCACAACCTTGTCCGCCTCCCTCCAGTCTCTCTGCTACAGCATGGAAAACAGATCGAAAGCTCCCTCCAGGAAAGTGACCATACACTGCCCTGCCCCACGCTGTGATTCTTTAAAAGAAAGGCCGATGACCACGTCTGAAAGGAAGAGGGTGTACTGGCAGATGAAGACTGAAATCCGAAGGGTATATGTTGTAAAACAAAAAAAAATACAACTCCGATTTCTGAAGTAGGTAATAATAAAAAAGGTTTTATAATCTTCAAAGTTACAGATGGTGACAAAAATCTGCAGGTGTGACTTATAATGGTCTAAGGCGGCGGTTTGACGAGGATTAAGTTTTCTTAGCAACAATTTGTCCCAGCGGCGGACTGGCGATATATGAGTTGGCAGCGCAAAGCACAATTCCAAACTGTTGGTCCCTGTCTGGTCTTCATCTGCTTCGCTCTCTGCCACCAACTTACAATGGTCTAAGGCGGCGGTTTGACGAGGGCTAAGTTTTCTTAGCAACAATTTGTCCCAGCGGTGGACTGGCGATATACGAGTTGGCAGCGCAAAGCACAATTCCAATCTGTTGGTCCCTGCCTGGTCTTCGTTGGCTTCGTCTGGTACCAACTGCTTCGCCTCTCTGCCACCAACTGCTGAGTTCAAAAATCAGCTCGTTTATATAATAATTACAAATATTCTGGGGTAGGTTCTGACTGCGGCAGGGGTGATCTCTATAACATCATTTTCAACTCATTAGACATTCATCATGTCTTTGTTTCAATTCTCGTCATCAGAAAGGGTCCAACCCCCTTTTCACTACTTTCACAGAGTCGTCCCTCTCACTACCCTCGTAGTGAGGACTACAGGATGATAGCTTTCCTCCTACCAACATAGTTTCTCTCATTTTACGGCTCATGACGTCAGAAAGGGTCCAACCCATTTATGTCCAAATATGCTGGACTGTCACTTTTGATGGAACTGGTTTCAACCCTACGTAGGCGAAAGGCTGGCCCTTGTCCAGGCTAATTGATAATTGCTTTTCAGCACTGATAAGTAATTTCGGAAAATTACCTCACCTCATTAGTCGCAGTGTTTCATCAATGCCAGACAGCCTTCACACCATCAACAAGGATTCCCTTGTTCACCTTTCAACACCTTTTCTCCCTGTCACTGCAATCAGGTGAGAGTCACAGGTCACGGGTTATCTTCCCTGACTGTCAAATTTCTAATTTTCATTTTTTTCTCAGGCTTGGGAATTGTTTCATGACATCACTCATTTCCTAAAACAACATTTTTTTTCTTCCTCTATTTGCGATTTTACTTGTAACCAACTTGGTCACCCCCATTACCTGTCAACATCTTTCCATTTTCTGTTTTGACTATTGTCAAAAGTTCTTTCTCAGAATTTTCAATTCTTTTTTCCCAGAAATTTCAATTTTACACTTCTTGGCAATTATATTTGGCTACTCAACTTTTTGGTTAACCCTTCACGTACCGCCATCGACCAATATTGTCATACCCTTATGCCCAAATATGTTGGACTGTCACTTTGATGGAGCTGATTTAAAAACCAAGTGGGCGAAAAGGTGGTCCTTCGTCCCAGACTAATTAATAATTTCTTATCAGCTCTGACAGTCATTTCTGGATAATTTTCTCACACTCATTAACTGAGGTGTTTATGTAACTAAGTGCCAATTACCAGATGGCCTCTTACTGTTAACAAAGATTCCTTTGTCAGCATCCTGAGTTCCACTTCTTAACTGGAGTGCTGATGTAACTAAGTACCAGTTACTAGATGGCCCTTTTTTAATCATCTCATTGTCAGTTTTCTTGTGTTCCCGTTCCCAGCCTTGGGATAATCATTCTAATAACATCATTCATCTTTTAAGTAGTGGCTGCTCTTCGTCAAATTTCCGTTTGTCCTTGTAAACAACTTTATTTTCTTTTTTTTATAACTCTTCAAAATCACCGAATTCCCATTCAACCTATTTGTCAAATGTTCTTATTTCTTTTCCCAGAATTTCAATTCTACACTTCTTGG
The DNA here is from genome assembly GCA_963585895.1 of Sepioteuthis lessoniana. Lineage (NCBI taxonomy): Eukaryota > Metazoa > Mollusca > Cephalopoda > Myopsida > Loliginidae > Sepioteuthis > Sepioteuthis lessoniana. Next base: position 45,581,836 of record OY757909.1, read on the forward strand.
CAAATATCTTTAGTCACTCAACTTCTGTGTTTAACCCTGCATGTACCAATGCCATAGACCAATATTGTTACACATTTAGTTTAGCTTACTTTAACTTAGCTGAACTAAATGGGTTTGACTGACAAGATAAAGTTTAATTCATTGTGTCTAAAGAAAAAAAAAACAACTGATCAATATGCTTTTAACTAATGAGTATAAGATTTTAAAAAAAAAAAATTTTTTTAAAATACACTTCAATGAATTTGATTACATCATCATCAGTACATAAACAAATAAAAACAATCTAAAATTTAATTTAAAAATATCAATATAAAATATAATACACGAAAATCAGACAGTTTTTAATATTTATACAATTAAAATGTCATGAGTTTCTATTGATCCTAGTGAATATCAAACATATTTTCTGCCCATCTGTTATCAAAGAGAAAAGACCAGATGTTGGTCATTTACTCCCACACTTATAAAGAACAGAAAGTTGCCAAAAACATAAATATTTATCTATACTTTTCTGGATGATGTCATTAAATCATTCTTCTTTTAACAAGTGTTTATTTTATAGAAGTATCAATATTGAAACGTTTCCATTCCAAAAATAGTCAACAAGTTTTACCTGGGAACAAACTAAGTAATATTGCTGAATCCAGTGCATCAAGAAAAAGGGCTCTCTTCAGCAGTTGATTTAGAGCTGTATGCAACTAGAAAGAAAATATTTAATTATAAAATTAGTTAAGGGATATTTAAAACTGTACAAAAAAAAACAACCTTTTCGTAATATTTGTTTTTAAAAATAAAATTATGTATACCTTGGTACTTTTCCCAGGATTAGAATATCTAAATTGACTAGAATCAATGTAGTACCTGTGCATCCTCAGGGAAAAAAAAAGAATGTTACAGTTTATATATGCAGAATGTTAACAAGATGTCAACCAACATTAAATAAAATGAATTGTAAAAATTAATTACAGGAATAATTTCAATAAAACAAATAAACTAAACATTTGACATAATTGTCTATTTGATAAGTAATTTCCTAACACCTCACATTTATTTTCAATACATGTATGTTAAAATATTTTGCTTTGATTAAACTTAAAAATGAAGTTTTACCATATATTATTTTGACATTTAAAGCTACCATTTTCTTTGATTGAAACATCAGATGCTGTAAAAATCTTTTAGCAATTATCTCCCTTAAAAGACTTGAGATTTTCATAATTCAATTATATGTAAATCTATTATCATTAGACATAAGATAACATAAGATTTATTCAATACAGATGTAGTAATATAAATTTTAAAAATGATAAATAAAACAAATATTCAAACTCTTTGAAATGCTACCTAAATTTCAATACTTCAACAATTCAAAATTTTGATTTGGAAAAAAAAAATGGTAACAATTAATGCTAGCAAGTAAAGCATTGTTATAAATAAGCTTCCTAGATAGGATAGGTGGCAAGTTCTGGTATGACGTGGATCATATAAGCCTTGTTTAGGATGGTGATGAACCGATTCACGTTATTTCCAGAGTTGAAGAGGTTTTTTTTGTCTCATGACATCATGCAAGGATTATTGTTGCATTATTAGGCCAGAGTTGTAAGTTTTCTGAGTTGTGGGTGGTGTTGATGTAGTGGCAAGTTGTTTATATCAGCTTGTGCATCTTTTATACTTTCATTTGATGGATGTGTTGGGCCAGCTATCAAGTTGAACAGTGAAGTTTTCTGTTCCTTGATAACAGTGAAGAGTTCAGAGTCAACTTTGTGAAATCCATATTTCTCTTGCTGTAGGATTCTGATACCAGGGTTATAAATAAGTATGTGGTTGCAAGAGACAATGGATGAGAGGAGTGAATGCAATTCGATTTATTTTGAATAAATAAAAATTGGTATGTCAGGAGAGATACAGGCCTTCTTCCACGAGATAACAGGTCAGGAGGAAAGTGGGTTAAGTCATTCTTAAGTGGCTGTGGTAGTGTTGGAATGCGAGCTTGATTGGTAAGGCATCTTCTAGTCTGAATGTGATGCATGAAGATCTTCTCTCTCAAAGACTCTGAGCTGACTGCCTTTCTGAACTTTCGTTGACCATTTTATAGTCGCATTGAGGTTGAATCAGCTCCCAAAAACTTTGGAAGGGAAAGTTGCTGATTCGCTGGGAAAAAGAAAAAAATAGGATCTTTTTAATTGTAAATATAAAGTTACATTTCAAATAGATGAATGTGTGGAGCATACCTGTGCAGTGACATGTTTTATTCATTTTGGTCTCAGCCATTGTCTTGACAACATCTGGTTTTTGAAATGTACATTTGTGGTGTTTTATTTTTTGTTTGTTTACTGATTTTGCTTGTGAGTTAGTTTGGAATGTATTAGTAAATCAGAAAGGGATTTCTGTGTATAACACAGCTCCCTCAGATCTCTTTCTGATTTACAATGTGTATGTACAAGTATATGTGCATATTGGAGATTTAATTCATGACAAAATTTTGGAAACATGTGGGAATTATCCCTTATGTTAGCCGTATCAGCAATTGTTTTCTTTTGTTTTGTGTTTGTGATGGGGTTATATTGCTTGGTCTGGAAGTTTATGTTGAGTTATGCACTGCAGAAGTGTGCGGAGAAGAATGATCATGGGTAGTTCAAAGAGTGTCATACAGTGGGAGTGGTGTTGTAGCAGATAGACGTGTTGGTCATGATGCAAGGCAGCAAATATGTATGCAGTGAATCCAGGTCTTATCACTATTTTCGTTTTCCACCTGGCTCATCATCTCATTTGTTTTTACAACTGTAAATTCTATCCAGGGCAGATGTGAAGACTGGGCCATGGTTGATTGTGGCCAATGAATTAAAACCTTGTCACCGACCTTTATTGGGTCCTTGTAGGTGAGGCAGTATGATCTGGCTTCCATTTTGAGATCAGCTTCATCATTAGCTAAGGTGAGGTGGTGATCGACTTGCTTTAAGAGAGCATTTATTTGCATGCTATAAGCTCTCGGATCATCACTTACAATCTCCTTTTTGTGTAGTTTGGGCAGACCTATAGTGATGGTGTAATGTGGAGATACACCTGTAGCACTGTTGATTGTAGCATTCATGGATGAAGTGATGGATTCGAGGATGTCTGTCTATTCACAGTTTCTATCCTCGAATAGCATGTAGAAGGCATTCTTCATCATGCGATGTTGCCACTTAATATTTCCCAAGCTCTGGAACAGTGAAGTTCTGGTATAATGAACATTTGGTTGCAAAATTTTCTGTAGACCTCCCCAGTAAAGTGGATGCCACAATCAGAGGACACTTGTGGCAGAAAAAAAATTAGTATAGTCCGCGGGCAGTGTTGATTGCACGGTCTCTTGTATATGGCATGGCAGTAAAGTGTCAGCTGAAGCTGTCTAGGATTGTGAGGATGTAGCACTTGCCTTTGGAAGCCTTGTTTACTGTGACCAATAGGCCAGCATGTGTGCTTGCCATAATTTCCCTTACATTTTGCACATGTGTCAAATTGACATAGGCCTTAATGTCATGGTTTTTGAATTCCCACCAGTAGCTGGATAAGAGTTCATGCATACAAGTAACACCTGAGTGGTTGGTACTCTCATGGGGTTAGTGAAGGTATGTATCTGGGACAGAGTTTGTAGGATATGACTAATTTGGGAGAGTGTTTACTGTCTCTTATCATTAGAATGACGGTGTCTGGCTCCAGAAAAAATTAGTGCATGTGTTTCCTTAGGAGCATTTCTTGGTGGTCTTTGGGGTCAATGTGAGTTTCACTTTAGTCAACTGTTTGGAGAGCTCTGATAACTTTTGAATAAGCGCCATCCTTCAGTTGTTCAGCTGCGATGCCTAAGAAGTTGCAATTCCTCTCAGTAGGGATGATGGAGGTAGTGGTATGCAAAAAATGCGTCCGTGATATGCTTGTAGTAGCAGGTGTTTTGAAGTGTGTGGGTCTTGGGAATAAGCCGTAATCTGTCACCAAGACACCACAATAGGACACAGATGTGAAGGTCGGAGCCTTCTAGATTGAATGATCTGCCTGCCAGGGTAGGGTCATTTTGTTACATATTGATCCTCGACCAAGCCGTCAATCAAGAGATGCACCTGTGTAAATAACAGGTGCATCCGGTCGAAGATATCGGAATATCACCTTGACCTGTGGATGTGGTTGAATTCGGTGCAAATGCGTATGCCCACAGGAAGCAGGTGGGCGTCAAACAATTATATAACCAGGTGCCACAGATGGCTTGAGTCAGTTGGAGTTTGAGTTGCAGTTCCAGTTGGACATAAGATGCCAGAGTGAGAACCAGCTCCAGACAGAGGGCTTGGGCTGTCAGGACCCACAGTTGAGCAGCCCAGCAGAATGAGAAAGAAGTGCTGCTATGGTCAGAGAAACTTGGGGTCAATATGTGGCAGTCTCTCTCCGTCTCAAACTCACCTCTCATACACAACCAACATCAACCCTTTCGAATAAAGAGTGAGAGGTACATTTTTATAAAGAAGCGTGTTCGTTTGTTAATTGAAGTCATCATTATGTTTGATTATATCTATATATATAAACTCGTAGTATACAACAATTTGGTGTTTTAATTTTCTTATGTCAACAGCCTTTGCTGAGGGGGTGTCCTCGTGGTGTAATGGTTAAAGCGGTGGACTGCGAAATCGGAGTATGCGAGTTCATACTCCAGTCACGCTATTACATTCACTTTCGGGCAAATACCCTTGGGGAAGGTATGAACCCCCTTATCCTCCCAGCTATGGGTTAAATAGCATCACTACTGTTCTTCTAGGAGAATGGCTTTGGCATCAAATAACCTAAAAAGAGTTGATATGCCATTAAACAAAGAAACCAACCAAACCAGCCTTTGCTGAGCATGTCAGCCCAGACATTTGATTCTCCTTCGATGAATTCCAGGATAAATTTGTAGCAGGAAATATCTTCTTGCCAATGTCGCATTTTGGCGTAGTTAAACTCTCGCTGATCTAAGTAGGTTAACGACCTGTGGTCAGTGAAAATGACAGGGGGGGAATGCAGAAAGGAATCAAATTTGGCAATCGCCCATTTTATTGCATATGCCTCTCATTCTGTTGTGGACCAATTCTGTTCTGTGGTGTTGAAAGCGTGCGAGGCGAATGCTAAGATCTTTTTGGTTTCCATTGTCTGCCTCCTTTATTAAGATGGCTCCACATGCCATGTCACAGGCATTGGTGATAAGAGTAAAGAGCTGGGAAAAGTCTGGAAATGAGATGACTGGTGGTGAGGAGAGTTAGTATTATTTTTTGGGACACCTTATCAGCCCTTTCCGTACAGGCGAGTGTTTTATTGGTCTTGTTTAGCTCGTATATGAGGTCCATTAGATCGGAGAATGTGTCAGACCTTATCTTCTCATACGAACAAAGTCTCAAGGAATTGTCTGATACACACTAAATGGCCGATGAGGCTTTGTAATTCTTTCATTAATGTTGGGAACTCCATTTCCCCGATGACACAGACATATTCAGGGTCAGCCTTAAATCCTTCACTGTTTACTATGCACCCAAGGAACTTTGCCTCAGATGGGTGGAAGGTACATTTTTTTGGATTCAGCTTAAGTCCAAACTTGCGGAGAGCAGTAAAGAGTTGCTCAAATGCAGACATATATTCGTCAAATGTCTTAGTATGGGGGAGGTTGTCATCGATGTTGGAAGATATGTTGTCATGAGACATGACAGAAGCCAGAACTTCTGCTATGCAGCGGGAGAAGATCTGTCCAGCCGAAGTTAGGCTTAAGGCCAGGCGTATGTACTGGTAACATCAGTCTTTCCACGTAAACGCTGTTTTGTGGCGATCTCTCTCGTCAATGATAATTTGCCAGTAACCACTCTGGAGATTAAGTGACATGAAATATTTGTAGCCTTTGCCAATTTTGTTGAACAGGTGTTCAATCCTTTGGCATCAGATGAATAAGACCTTTTTGAGGGTCCTTTTAAAATTTGCATCAATACAGATCAATCCATTTTTCAGGTGGAGAGCAAATACTGGGCTATTGAAGCCTTTGGGGGTCGATGCAGCTTTCAATGATGCCCTCAGTAGCCATGTGTTTTATTTCCATGTCAATGTCAACCTCAAGAACCTAGAGGACTGAGTGTTGCTTTTGGGTGTGTGACTAACCATTAGTCAGTATGAACAGCTTGGATGAATGTACCTTTGTTGTTGTCTTTGGTACCAATGATGTCAGCATAGCGAATAAGCAGGTTTACTGTGGTTTCTAATTCATCGCGATTTGGGTGGTTTGATAGCAACAGGCCCAGGCTTTATTTCAGCCAATTTAGTTTTTGATCCAGTGTCTGGGTTGTGGTCTTATGGGAGGCTGGTTATGGCTGATAGCGGTTCGGGCCCCATATGCAGGGTTGTAGGTTAATGTTGAAGCTGGTATTATAGGAGCTGTGTGTACCGTCTGCCCTGATGTAAGTGTGCAGTTGTTTATTGAATAAGAGTTGAGTGTATCATGGCTGAGGATATTTTGACCAATCAGGATCAGTGTAGCTTGGGCTGTCACTAGCACATTTATCTCTTTAAAAACAGGTGAGTTGTGATTGCCGATGGTGATGTTGCAGTTTAGTTCACCAAGGGCAGTGATGCTGCCATTGATCCCTTTCATGTGGATGTTGGAATGGGTCATGTTTTTTCCTAGCTTCTTTTGGCAGCTGAGAGATCAGCACAATGCAGATGGAGCATTCAGAGTTCAGTATTGCTGTGCCAGAAAAGTGATGTCTTTCATGATAAAAGTAGAACTGATGAGCAGCGACAGCTGTATGGAAGTTCTTTCTAGAGGTTGAATATGTGATGGCGAGTGTGGGTGGATGGGGGACAAATCATCACATCTTGTCCAGTTCGTACTGAAAATCCTCAATGTTTATGGATGGCTTATCATCATCTGTCACTGTGACATGAGCCTGAGTGAGAGGCGGGTGGCAGTATGAGCAATTACATCCGTAGAAGCAAGAGTGGCCCCTGGTGTAGTTCTTGCATATGGTTGGGGTCTCTGTATGCCTGATAGTGGTCATGTTTGTGTGGTGTAGTGGAGTTTGTCTACTTGTTCATAGTGGCTGTTTCTGCTTGATTCACATGTTTTGTTGACTCAATTGCTGTGGTCCGTGCATATAATATGTGGTGTCATGTGAGGTTGTGTAAGTCACTTTTTATACCCTGATCAAGGCACTGTTGGGCTTCACACGCCTTACCACTTGGCGTATAATGGTTGTCCATTGTCTTGACGAGGTGGGGGTATGGGTTTGAGTTCCAAATTTTGACCTTCTCGCTCATCAACATAGTGCCCATGACTGAGAAAAGCATATCAACTGTCAATTCTACATTGTTATCAGTCTTGTATTTATTTTTTATGTGTGCAATGGCCTCCTTGAAGGTGTTTTAAAGTTGGCCAGCAAAATCTGTCAACTTCTCACCGTTGATCCCAAGCTCGACTAAGGTGCTGGAAATTGGTCATCGGGCTGCCAAGGGTTGCTATAAGGTAGGTTTTCAGCTGTTCGAAGGTGGATGTGTTCTGCTTGGAATCTACCATCTGCTGAAAAATACTGTGGTCAAGTAAATGCTTGACAGCCTTGACAAATTCAGTTTCCAAGATAGGATAGGTGGCAAGTTCTGGTATGACGTGGATCATATAAGCCTTTTTTAGGATGGTGATGAACTGATTCACGTTATTTCCAGGGTTGAAGGTTTTTTTTTGTTTCATGACACCAAGCAAAGATTGTTGCTGCATTATTAGGCCAGAGCCATCAGTTTTCTAGGTTGTAGGTGGTGTTGTCGCTGCCACAAGTTTTAGGGCATCCAACATCTTGTTTATGTTGGCTTGTGCTTCTTTTATACTTTCATCTGATGGTTGTGTTGGGCCAGCTTTCAAGTTGAACAGTGAAGTTTTTTGTTCCTTGATAGCAGTGAAGAGTTCAGAGCAAGTCAACTTTGTGAAATCCATATTTCTTTTGCTGTATGATTCTGACACCAGTGTTATAAATACGTGTGTGGTTGCAAGAGACAATAAGAGGAATAGATTTAATTCCATTTATTTTAGATCAATAAAAATTGGTATGTCAGGAGAGATACAGGCTGCCTTCTTCCACAAGATAACAGGTCAGGAGGAGAGTGGGTGTAAAGTCATTCTTAAGTGGCTGTGGTAGTGAGTAGAGTGTTCGCCAAGGTCTGGAGACTGGGGTTCAATCCCAGGTCGAGTTACACCAAAGACTCAAAAAATGGTACTTGATGCTGCCTTGCTTAACATTCAGCATTATAAGGTAAGGATCAAGGCTAAAGTGGAGCAATCCAGGGAATGGAGTAGTGCCCTTCCCTATACCTCGGTGTGGTAGCTATTGAAAAGGTACCCTTTGAGTCACTCTCGACTAAGGTTGCCAGCTTTACTTACTTTATTAACGATATTATAGACGTGTTTGGGTCAAATTGGCTGAAAAATCTTTGGAGGGGAAAGTTTGCTGATTGGTTGAAGAAAAAAAAAAAGGTTCTTTTTAATTGTAAATATAAAATTTCATTTCAACCAGATGAATGTGCTAAGCCTACATGCTCAGTGACGTGTTTAAACAACATCTGGCTTTTGAAATGTACGTTTGTGGTGGTTTACTTATTGATTTTGCTTGTGAGCTAGTTTGGAATGTATTAATACATCGGAAGGGATTTCCGTATATAACAGCATTAAAATCGTATTTACAAAGTAAATAAATAAATAAAAAATAAAAATGATTTATATTTAGCTACTGATAAAACATTTAAAAAATTACCTGGAAAATTTTACATCCTTTTTAAGCTGATTTTTCTAGTTCATAATAACTGGTTATATATAGGTTTTAATTTTGGTTAACTATTTTCTAATTGAATTATGAAAAAATTATTAATACAAATATAATACGAAAATAAGTTAAATAAAACTATAAAAAGACCATAATAAAATTCATACAACCATTTACTGTTTCTATGAAGATTTATTCAGTATTCAAGATTTTTGCTAAACCGGGTTTTTTGACGAACAATAATTTTTTGAATAAAATTCCAGTTATTTTTATTTGGTAGGTACAAATAAGAAAAATTACTGCAATGAAAAATAATCAGTTAAAAAAAAAATCAGTGAATAACAATTTTCTGTAAAAGAAAACTTAAAAATTTAAGAAGAAAATATTTAAAATAGACCGCCCTTTTTTTTTCACAACGGTAAAAATTTGTAAGATTTGGGAATTTACTGAATACTGTTATCTCCCCTGTATAACAAACGGCAAAAAATATTGACAGATTTTTTTTCGGGACAAAAATACTAAAAACGAAGATTAAGATATTTAAATAAACTAAGACCAATGAAGACTTTCTAAGATTAAATAATATTTCTTATTTATAAATCAAAATGCTATGAAAACTTTGAAAAATGCAAGAAAATTTTATTTTAGAAACAAAAACTACTATCACAATTCACAACGATAAGGACAAAAAATATATTATTTTATGATAAAAATCATTTTTGGTGATTTTAGTAACTTAATTTCTTTTTTCCAAGGATTAATTTTAAAAATTATAGTCCCTTTGATCTTATCCAATAAATAATCCGATATATCTTAATTTTTTTCGGGAGTGGGAAGAATGTTATTTCTTTATCAGAACAAAAGGAATTAATGTACGTTTGTATTATTGGATACAATATATCAAAATATTTTATCTTTTTTATTTTCAGAACAAGGAATGTTATATTAATGTCCACATAGGATTGCTTATTTCAAAGTACATTTCAATCATTTTTTCTTTCGAGTTTTTATTTATAAAAGAATTAATAAATATCGAAATTTTTAACAAAGAAAAAAAACCCAACAAAAACAGCTTAATATTACTGGGACGTATTGAAGACGATCAAAATGCTTAATCATCATAAGAATTATTTGAGAAAACAACATTAAACGACTCCGAGAAAGTTAATGTTATATTAGTTTTAAAAGTTAATGTTATATTAGTTTTAAAAATAAAATTTATCCGCAATATGAAAAATGAATGGGGCGTTCAAAGATTTATTTTCATCAATATTAGAATTTTACTTTATTTCAATTTGTACATAAAAAAAATCTGTCAGATTTTATTTCTAAAAGCATTTTTTTTAACTTGAACAAATTCTTTGTCGGCGAGGTTTGTAACTGAAAACTAGAAAGATGACACTTAAAGAACCATGAGAAATAATTTTAATTTTACTGTTTCATGAGTAAAATTCAGAAAGCGATTTCTGATTATTTTGTAGGTTATTCCTTTAAAAATTCAATTAGAAAATTTTGGTTTTAGATACTATTTATTTTATCTACGGTTCCATACAAGTTAAATTTAGTTAAAATCATTACTAAGTTTAAGGGATTTAAATTATTTTATATTAATTTAAAAATGTCACATAAATAAAATAGTGTGTCCTAATTTTACAATTAAAACGTAAACTAAAAATAGTCAGAGATACAAAAATAAAACGTAGGTGTTTGGAAGTTGGTGTTATTGGAAATTTTGCAGGAAAGCAAACTGCCATTCTTAATGAGCTAAAAATTAACCCTCAAAGTTAACACAAATTAAGGGGGGGGAAGGATCTAAGTAAATAATGGGGATAGTTTTCAAATTTACAAAACTAAATATTTTCTAAAATAATCAAAACACGAAAAATGGGAAAAAATGACCTCACACCAGAGGATAATTTGATTATTGACGCGAGTAAATGTTTTGTTTTGTTTTTTTTTCCTTTTAAACAGATTTCGAAAATTCAATCAGAAATTTTAAAATAAAGTTGTTTTCAATATAAAACAGTTTGGAAAAGGCCTTTATTTGTATAAAAAATCAATTTGAAAAAGTTACTGAAATAAAAAGTCAATATTCGAAATCAAACGTAAATGAAGTGAAAACTGAATTTCAAATCAATGAGTCTTATAACTGATAAAACAAACGATTATTTCCCAGGATTACTAATTAAAAAATAATCTTATTTCAAAGAGAAAAGTTTATCTAAATAAAAAATATCTAAAAGAAAATAAACAAATAAGAAATCACTGAGCTTATAAAATTTAAATATTCATCTTTCTCATAACAAAAATAAAATCAATGAAAATTTGGTTAATTTGGCAAAAAGCAATATTTTTGTCTTTCTAGGGTTTATTCAATTCAAGTGATATCAAATTTTTTGCCCAAAATCTAAAGTTATTTCATGAATTATATAATGATTTTAATAATTTAGATATTTTCATTGAAAATAAATAATGTACATTCGTTAAACCTACAAAATCAAAATGTATCGTGCTAAAAAATAAATATTACTCAGTTAAAAAATAAATTAATAAAGATATAGTCGTCTAATATTTAAAAAATTTTCAGAAAAAATAATCAACATTTTATCATACCCTACATAATCAATCAAAATGTATCGAGTACACGACCTCCCCCAATACGCGCGTGCGTACACACACAGAAAATATTAAAAGGAATAAAAATACATCGATTTTTAAAATAAATTAAATAATTGTCAGCTTTTTTTTTTGGTTTGTTTGTTTTTTTGTAAAGGAAAGCATATCATCAAATTTCCAAAAATGTAGGGATCGTATAACCTCAATTAATATGAGCATTAATTCTTATTTTTTCAAGTTTACAAGTTATAAAAATGAACAAAAACTATACACAAATTTTAAAACTACATTAACATTAAGAATAATAGCAAATAAAACACTTAATTTTCATTCTTTTTGGCAGAATGACAGCTAGCAATCTTTATAGGTTTCATGTTTTTTCTTCACATTAAGTTCTTAATATTCTTCTATAAGTATAATAATAATTTTTTTTTTTTTAATTGATACCATTAAATATAATTTACAATAAAAATAAATTATAAATTGTAGAAACAAGAGTGTATAGTCCAGGTATACGATAACCCGAGGCCGATTTTTTTTTTAGACCTTATTGTCCCGATCCGGGTATCATGGCTTTGGTCCGTTTACCAAAACTTATCTCGTTTCCACTGATACTGGCCACGGAAAAAAGCTTTAGGTTACCCTAAATGAGCTTTTTAACCTGGACTAGTTAGAAAGTTTTAATTGCACAAAATAGGTGACCTTCTTAAACCATAAACAGCTGCCTCGAGTAACTACTTCTATAACATTTTATAACTATATTTCTGACGTTGCTAATGTAATAACTTTTAAATAAGGTATAATAAATTGGCTTCATTATAAAAGAGTAATTTTAACAATATCTCATCCAGTAATTGAGGTTTTTATTACCTACAAAATGAAAAATTTCTTAAAACAATGTTTCACCTATCGCTCAGTAAAATGGAAGCTCTGTAAGAAAAAAATTGTTTGAATACTATCTATTGTCTCCTCCCACTTTTTAACTGCCAAATTCAGTGATGATGGTAAGGTGCTACCATTTAGACAGCCTGCCTATTTCCATGAGTAAAGGCAGAGATCTTAAAAGTAGTAAAAATCTGACAACTGAATTTTATGACAAAATTTTTCAAATTTTAATAGATAATTTAAGTACTCATCATCATGACAGCAAAGAATTCTCTGGCTCTCTCTCGCAACCCGTTCTTATCATCCATCGCTCCTAGTAGGACCTCTAGGCTGCATTCAGGGTCTGCACACGGCTGATCATAGGAGAATGTTGCTTATGAGTTTAGCCTTACTTCACCAGCAGAACCCTGCATGTTTTGTCCATCTTACTTGGATGGTCTGTGTGATGGGAGGTAGGTGACCCAATAGCTGCTGTTTTGTGAGGCATCACTTCCAGGAGTTGTTCAAGACAGCATGTAGCATTCTTGAGTAGTTCCCATCTAGCCTTTTCAGGATACATTTTGTTAGTGTTTGTGTCCATGTGGTGCATCCATATAAGTAGTTATGGACACAGTTAGAGCTTAGAAAAAATCCAGTTTTATTTTATTGGATAGATCAGACTTCCATATGATTGATAACCAGTCAATAGCATTAAAAGCCTTTGCTAGGCCTATGTTGACATCACCTTCAGTAGATGAGATGTTACAGCTGAGGTATGTGAACTAGTTTACTAATTTTCGAGACTTGCCACTTAGTGTAGAAATGGCTCCATCTTGTTAAAAATACATGAACTGTTTTATTTGCATTCACATAAAGGCCAAAGGATTCTGTTAGAGAGAAAAACTAAATCATCTGTGCTGTCTGCATCTGATATAGGTTCTGTGGGATATTGTCTGCTGCTTACCATTTTTAATGTGAAACCATTTACTTTTATTAGATCTACTGACATTTAAATGATGTAGTCTACGCAGATTATAAACAGACATGGTACTAATCTAGCTTCTTGCAGAACTCCAGTGACAATGTAAAAGTTGGTGTCACCATCAGGTGAGTGAACCATTGCTTTTGTGTTATTGTAAAACATCACTGTAGTAATAATGATTTGGAGAGATCATATGTTAGTTGTATTTGCTCCATCCTTCCTCTGTTTACTGAATCAAATGCCTTGGAGAAATCTACGAATAGTTGTGTTGCTTCGAGATTTTTTGCACAGACTCCTTCAATTGAAAAGCAGGGCATTATAACTCTTAGCAGGTGTAGCAGCAATAGAATTGAAGAAGTATGTCATCAAATTTTCTTGCCTTCTAAACTTCAGGGAATATTTTGTCAAGGCCTGCAGTTTCTCTGCTTTTAATTTTTTCAATACTGAATTAAATTTTTACTTCATAAACTGTACTTGTTTGATGTCTAGTTGGCCATTAATCATTTTATGGATAGATTTATCAGATTTCAGGAGAGTTTCAAGTAGATTCTCAAAATCTTCTTTCCAATTCTGAAGTCTTTCTTCTTGGCTGGCAGCTTTTAGTTTTGCTTTCAAGGTTCTCTTCCTACAAGTACAGATACTACACTTTGATCCAAGGCAGGGTGCATTGATATGACACCCATCCAAGCAAATTTATAGACAGAAAAGAAAAGTAAGAAAGTTAGACTATTAATTATAGAGATGTTATTTGTTGACAGATTGTTCTGTGATAGACTAAGCTTTGCTCACACAGGCTTTAGGTTGCTTACAGTTGTAACTAAGTGGTTACCAATCTTAGTACTCAACATAAATGTTGTTACTTAACTTCAGTGGAACTAGTACTTTTAGCATGACTTGATCATAAATCTCATATAGCTGTTACAAAGTTGATTTTAGCCCTGACAATATTTCAAATTGTTTATGCAATATTCATGATTGATCAGCCATTTTCTTTTAACACCTGCAACATTTACCTGAGAAGTGCAGTTAAGCAATAATTAAATGCTAACTAAGCTTGAAGACATGTTTGTAAAAAGCATAAAGAAAGCAATGTTTCCCTTTATCTATTTTCACACAATATTTAATAACATCAATTATAATAAGAGCTTATATTGTTTGTAATCCTCATATATAAAATGCAATGTGCGTGTATGTATATATTTCTATGACATTTTCTTCGAATTGCTCTTCTCTATACAATAGACTATTCCAATGACGTAATACATAAGTAGAAAATAAAATTTTCTGTCTTTAATTCAGTTAGTAAAATCTAATTATCTGATAAATACTCCATTTGTTACTTACAGTTAAGTCATGCTGAAAGCACCACTTCCCACTAGATCACCAAAGTTAAGTGGTGATGATCCTGTTCAATATTTAGATGAACAACCAATAAAGCAAAAGCAGGTAGTGTAAGCAACCCAACACCAGTGTATTATATCTAAGCAAAGCTAAGAGAATAATAATAAATAGCCCATTTGTTGTTTTTAAGTGAAAAAGAGAGAGGAAAAGAAATACAAAGAGTATAATAAAATTCTGATAAGGGTTAATTTCAATTTTTTTATGCTAATTAAGGCATTTTATTTTTTTCAAATAAAAAAACAATTAAAGTACTAAAAAATTTTCATGTTCTTTTATATATTTGAAGTTAAAGCTATAGTACAAAGTATATCAGCAAATATTTATGATCAAAGCAGAGAAAAAAAATGACATGATAGAAAAAATAAATTAAGATAAAGACATCAGATGGAATCATAATAATAATTATGGAAGACAGAATAGATAAATCAAGTAAACTAAGACCATTTTTGTTCACTACAAACTATGATGTATGCCTTTGAGAAAACCTCTCCCTTAAAATCTACCCACATAGATGATAGCAGCAAAAAAGCTGTCCCCACCATTATAGTCTACCTTGAAAGGCATAGTCCTTGCGGGAAAATTTACACAAAATAAGTGGTAGAAAGTCTCAGGAGTAAAAATGATACATTTTCTCCCCTTCTAGGAGATCCTAGAAGAATTTTTTATAACCCAATTCTTGATGAATATGAGTCTTGATGACAGTTATTCACAAGTCTATAAATGAATGAAAATCACCATGGTAACATTAGCACTTGAAGGAATTTGATGATTAAACCAATCACTAAATTTTTCATAATTTTTTAACAGCAAACATGTTTTTTAAACAAGTTAGAAAACAGTGGATGTGTTGCATTGAAAAAAAAAATCAAGGGAAGTTGTTAGTATTCAGAATTAGTGCAAGAATTACTGATAGAATTGCACTATTATGGGGTATACATGCATTAAAAATGGTTTTATGATAGAAATGCATTGAAAAATTAAGAAGAGGGGAATTGTCCATGATCAGGAAGTAAGCAAAACATTACTTTCCCAATAGGCTATAATATATATAATTTAAATACATTGTAAATGATTTTAATAAAGAAATGCATTATCATCAATGGTCAGTAATTAATACAATTACTGATTTTGACTTTATAAATTAATTGAACTAAATTAATAATAAAAATAAAAAAATCAAAGTGGTAAAAAAAAAAATCTGAATGGCAACATCATATATTTAAATAGACCAAGATAATAAAAATAAAATATTCTATAACATTAATCATTAAAGATACTGAGTGGCATATCGGTTATCATCAGCACAGAAAGCATAACTGACAAATTTGGTTATGTTTCAGTTAGGTTTGTTCATTTCATACTAATGCTCTAGTAAAAGGCACAAATCCACTTCTTTCACCAGTAGTAGTGTAATTATAGCCATTTAGTTTGTAAAGGCAATTGTGACGGCAAATTCTTTAAAATCCCAAAACGGGACTTTATTTTCGCACGTGTGAAGACGGGGCAGGTTGGCACTTGATCCCTTGTAGAATAAGTCCTCGTTCAGAGTTAATTCTCAGGCATATAGGAACTGGCATATTATATGGGGGACTAATTTATGGCTAGACTGACCGCCGCTGGCAAGGGGTTTCCAAATTTCACACTATACACACACCCACCAAGGCCGCTAGTCTTCCTCCCCTAGAACAATGGAAGATATGGACCTCTAGGTTTATACGTAATAATATTAATTATAGTAGTCGGCAATTCCGGTTTCCCCGTGTGATATTTTAAAGGAATTTATAGGACAATTTTAAGCGAGCATATCATAAGGCTACAAATTTGTAGCAGACGCTACTAATAACAACTTCAAGCACGTGGGAACATTAAAATATATCAATCTTTTACTACACATAGATAGACATCTTCAACATGTCAAATATATCATAAACTGTCTTTTTTTCTTTTTTTTCTTTCGTTTTCAGTCTTTCTTCAAATTGAGAGAGAGAGGGTATATAAAATTGGGTATAAGGAGAAACAGTCCCAAAGTTACTTATCTTATTTAGATGGATTCCTGTGGAGAATCTGTCTTCTTTTATGGGCTCTTCTTTTACCCGGAGTTCTTGGCTTTAGTCCCGTCCACCACGAACCCTGTCCAACAACTGATTTTCTTATTGTCTATTTCCGCTGACGGGAAGGAGTCCCCACTTCCGTTTTGGGGTCCCAGCCAATCATTTGGCTTCTACCTTCTTCCTTCCCGTGTCAGGCGACCCGAGTGAGGTCACCAAGTACAAACATCTGTTGGTCTCTCTCCACTGTGACCCACATTCTTTCTTAATGGTCATTCTTTGACGGCTTGCTACTGTTAATTCGAACACGAGGATAGTAGTAATCTTATTTCTATCGTCTCAGTAGGACACCACGTGACACAATCCAACTATGTAAAGAATACAGGAATACCAACCTGACAAAGAGAAGAGATGAAGCTGGCAACTCCAGTGCACAAAAAAGTGAATACATTCTTCTTCATCACCCAACAATGTTTGATAGAAAAGTTGACAAATAAAGAGAAAATAATTGATGAAAGGAGAGAAAATAATACCTACCTTTGTACTTTGCTCAGTTTCTATATTGAGAGCTTTAGCAATGGACTGCATCTGAATGTTACCAACTTTATGATCAGAAGGTTGCATGAGATCATTGCAGATCCCAATAACAGTTTCTTTATCTGAAGCCTGTGAAAAAACAAAAAAACAAAACAAAGATAAGCAAATTTTAAAAATTGAAAAGTTATCTATATACAACTAGGCTTATACTAAAGAAATGACTTGATGTTTCCACCACTCCAGCTATCAAGTGATAGGCTATAAATTGCAGTTTTGAAGGAATTCCCTAAATGATGTAAATGTTTAGACACACCAAAGCCAGAAACCATAAGATTCCTTATTTATGAGGCTCATGTTATCAATTCAGTAGATATACTTCAATATGCATTTTAATTGGATTTCAAACAAGAATTTTTCTGAGTTCTATATTAGATATGCTACTATATACATATAAGAAGACACACATGCAAACCAAAAACAAAAAAAACATAAGGAGCTTGTAGAATTATAGATGACATTTTTAAAGAGTCAGCATGAATGAAGTTTTTAACTCCTGATAAAAATAATCATGTTTATCCTATCACACCAACTTTACCTTCATGAAAATCAATGGTAAACATTTCATAGGATGAAGCATTACATGGTTTCTGCAGATTAATTATTTAAGAGGCTCAAGTTTTCAATTCAGTAGATGTACTTCAATTAATTGCTCAAGCTCTGGCTTTGTATTTCATGTGTAAATTAAAATTCCAGCAACTGCATTGACAATACTCAGCTAGCAGATCTGTTATACAATTTGATGCATTAAATAACAAATTTTGTTTTGATAATGAAATTTGACATTATCTTAATGTTTCTTTGATTCTGAAATTTTAAGATTCTACAATGTAGTAGCAGTAGCTTTTTTAGAGAATTATCACCAAAGTATATAGTGGGAGTCCCCAAGGTGTAGTGATTAACATGGTGGACAGCAGGGGGTGTCCACGTGGTGTAATGGTTAAAGCGATAGACTGTGAAATCCTAGTAAGCAAGGTTGAACCCCAGTCGCGCTATTACATTCACTTTCAGACAAATACTCTTGGGAAAGGTATGAACTCCCTAATCCTTGCAGCTTTCAATAGCATCCCTGCTGTTCTTCTGGAAAGATGATGTTGGCATTAAATAACTTACAGAGGTGGTTATGCCATTAAAAGAAACCAAACCATGCTGGACTGTAACATTATAAAGGAGTATTAACTCCAGTAGTGTTATTATGTTCACTTTTGGACTAATACCTGGAGAAAGGTATGAACCTCCACTAGTTATGGGTTAAATAATACCACTACTATTCTTCTACAAGGATGGCTTTGGCATTAAATAATCATGATGGTTGATATGCTATTAAATGAAGAAACCAAACCAAAAAATTACTATGTTGCTAATAAAATTATCTAAAAAACCCCCCAAAAAACAAACTTATAATCACATAAACAACCGAAGATACAAGGAAAATAAATTGGGTAACCACCTGAAAAGAGAGTAATTAAACCTCATCCAAAAAAATATCAAAACCACTGGACCTAAAACGTGCTTTAAGGTGCAAATTAATCAGACTAACATGTTTTGGAAGTAAACTGACCATGCAAAAAATAAAAACAACTAAGCAGGATATTAGCTGTACTTATGAAATTCAACTAAGAAAAATATTTTAAGGTCCTATGGGTTTTATGGTTATCTTAAATTTCATTCGTTGTCAATCCTAAAATGTAATGATGAGTCATATAAACAGGTTATGATTGGAATGGGCAACATATAAAATTTTAATTTACTTTTATGATTCTATTTTAATAAATATTTAAGAATTCTTAGTTGTATTGGTACCTTACTCATTAATAACCATATCAGATGACACAAGGGCATACAGAATACTTGATTTAGCCAGAAACACTCAGTATATATTGGAAGTCTATGATTATCATGACTAAATATCAGATTACAAAAAGCTCCATCACCATATATGATTCAAGGTGGCTTTTTTCCTTTTTTTACTTTGGTAAATTAAATGAACTTAGAAATAATCAGAACAATGTAAATTACAAAAAAATTATGAAATATAAACTTTATCAGATAGAGAACATAATGAACATAAAATATTAGATTGATACGTTTCCAACATTTTTTAAAACCAAACTTTATCTATAAAACTTCATAGCATCAGTATACAGTTATCAAAATCTTTTCCCAGATTTTCTATCATTTTATGGTACTTTTTAAATAAATTGTGTATTCAATAAAAGAAATAAAATGAATAAAAAAACAATTCTTCACTAACTTCAAATTTGTTGGGACTGCAGAGGATGGAGGGAGTCTTGCATGAAGCACAATAGTCTGAAGGTCTAGAGGTGCTTGTAGCACAATGGTTATAGTTGTAGAAAGTGAACTTGGCTACTTAGGTTTAAATCTTGGAGGAGGTTGTTTGCATTTCACACAACACTAATACACCTGGGTAAGGTATAAATCCAACTACTCTCCCTCCAGTTATAGGTAAATTATAGGGCAAACTGGGCTCTTTAACTTTGGTATGGCAACTGGTCTAGGAGGAGAAAATTTCTGAATTCAAATCAGACCTGGAGAGGAATGGGTTCTGTCTAACTATTCCTGAGTAGCACCTTCCACAACCAAACCAGCTTACAGGATAACTTTCTTTTTAACAGTCCTGGAGAATATGCCACATGTAGGACTTAATTCCAGCTATACAATCATTTACTGCAGTTTATTTACAACACGCAACTAAATCATTGGTTGACTTCTTTGTTCAGAAAAAGGTCTTTCATGTCATTCAAATAAAGTTGACCAATTTGTTCCAAATTTTTCTTCAAGTCTACATTTTGTTTGTCTGCTCACTTCCTTTACAAGTTTTTGTGTTGGTATGCTGCAATAGATCTTGTAAGTCAGATTCCCAAGGCTTGTGCGTATTAACATGAGCGCTTCTATTCCTCATGTCCTGAGCTTTTCCTTCTTTCCGTCTCTCCTTCCTTCTCTCCTTCAAGTTGTAACAAAACTTTCGATTGTGCTCGTCAGTTGACTCACTCAGAAAGAATCACCTGTTCCAGCCGTCACCATGTGTTTTTACGCTCGCGAGATCTCAAAAGAATTTGCATACGTGCAAATTAACTCTCGCTGGTTTGAGATCTCCCAACGTTACATATGGTGCTTGAGGCAGCTGTACCCGTTTCTCGTTTCCACTCTACAGGCCAGACACGTCCGTGCGTGCTTCAAATGTCCAGGTACGTTGCAGCCATTACATTCATACTCCTCCCTGATTTGGGAATCACATAACGTACAGCACGGAGCAAGTCTCTTTAATCTGCTACTTCGTTTAAGCGGGACACTCTCGGCAATATCTTCGTCCTGGGACGTGTCTCTGGGCCCAACATGGGTCGCTGTGATCGCTTTCAGATGCTGTGGGATTCTCCCGCGTTAAATACAGGATCGCCGCTTCGTCTTCAGAGGAAGTGATGCTGCAATTAGTGGTATCTACTCCTCGCAGTGGACAAACATCCTTTACGTGGCAAGGTGTCCCGTCAACAAGGACCAAATGTGGGCTGTACACACCCGTTATTGTCCCCTGTCCAAACTGGGTTGTACATCGCCCATGCGGGATCTTGACCCATACACTATCACCTACGTTATAACTGCTGGGACCAGCATCTTCCGGTGGTAATATGACATCAATGCCTTTTATACGGGCCGGGTAAGAGTATACCACGTTTGCTGGTGCGGTTGAAGCCGACGCATCGTCTTTGGGAGTCACATTATACCAGTACACTGCCTCCATTACTGTGTTCTTGTGGCAATGCGCTTTATTGTATGGTGAGATCTCTCCACAATCATGTTGCCAGCCGGTATGTATGCGCATCGGAATCTTATCCGAACGCCCCAGTGCTCAGCGAATTTAGAGAACGTCTCTCCGCTAAAGGTCGTGGTGTTATCTGTGAGTAGCTCAACAGGCGCCCCCCTCTCGTAAAATACAGTCTCCAACTGCTGAACGATGCTGGCAGAATCCTGGCATAATAACGGCCTCCAAATAGCAAATTGACTGGGACTGCAGTCGATTAAGGTGGGTCACATCCATTCCAAACCTCCTCCAGTTCTCGCATACGTCCAGTCTGCCTGCCTTCCAACTCACCGGGGCTGGATCTATGGACTGACACTCTTTGCACTCTCTAACTACCTCCCGCACAGCAGCTTTGGAGACCTCGGGACTCACCAGTTTTACAAAGTAGTGTGTGCGCTTTACGCCAGAATGTCCACAAGATCAGTGAATGGTCCGAATGCAAGCAGGATCCAGCTCCCCCACGGAAGTGGCGCATACTGGCTGAATGGGTTCCGCTTCTTTTTGAAGTACATCCAGCCATCGCTGGGGCACTCTAGTGAGTGGATCGGCTTGCATGAGATTTAACGAGTGCCACATCAATCGTCAGTTCATACTCCGCTGCTAATTCATGGAGCATACTCAGTTGCCATCTTATTAGCATCTCTGACGCTGCCTTAGTCTGTACCCTTGTTTTCCCGGACAGGGTGTCAGAAATCCATCGGTGCATGCAGGCCGAGTCCGTCTGCAGGTGAATCATGCTCACCCTCCAGTGCAGTGCCAGATTAATGCTCCTTAACACTGCATCAAGCTCTGCCAGATAGATGTGCTTATCTGCGTGCACCGGTTGTAGTCAACTTGCATCTTCAATTATGGCTCCATCATATTCAATAGCCACACTGGTGGCCAGGGAGCTTGCATCCACCCATGCAGTAACTTCCTGACCATGTGCTGGATCAGTTTGTGATGATCTCAACACAATTTCTTCAAGCATCCAACGCAACATGGGGTCTTGTGTTTCATCGTCCCATCCTGTTGTTATGGTGTTTGCTCCATCGCCATCTAAGTTTACCGTGCTCTTGCCCAACACTCGAGCGCCACTACTCAGTTGTTTTGGATCATTGCAAGTCAGCCCAAACAGTTCAAGATGCATCTTGAGCTGCCGAACACACACACTCATTAACAAATATGTCATCAACGTATGAGGAAGTAGTGCTATTGATGGTTTCATCTTGCCTGATCACAGCTTTTACGACAGACCGCATGATCTGTGGAGCTACATTTAGCCCGAACCCCAAATGTATAAGGCAATACCTCTGCCCTTTAATTTTCACCGTTTGGAATGGCCACAGTGACTTGTCAATGTGAATCTGCAGATATGCCTGGCGCAGGTCCACTATAGAAGCTTTTGGCCCCTGCTGTTGCCATTCCCTCATAGTTTGAGCACACACATCCGCATTTGCCGTATAAGCATTCACATGCTCATTCAGCTTGTGATAGTCCATTACTGCCCGGACCTTCTGCTTATTTTCCTGTAGTGTGGCCATTAATGGTATCAGGCCTTTAGGAGGTCCAAGTTCGCTCTTCAGGTACAGAATCAGCCAACCATTCTGAATCCAAGCCTGCAACTCCTGCTCATATTCATCTTGGAGTCGCTTAGGGGTAGGATATTCTGAGAGCCCGTTTTTAAAGATACAGGTGACTGGTCGCCGGACCATTTCCAAGATGCGGTCCATACACACTTGGCCTCGTCATAATTGGCATGAAAGTCAGGTTTGTCTTGGGTGATGGCAGCACACATCAGTCTTTCATGCTGAGGAAATCTCACTTCGCCGGTGTCAGACATAGCCATTCCACCTAGTTGTCTGATTGCATTCAGCCCAAGTAGCAGATCATATCCAAGCAGATCCCCATCTACAACCAGAGCTCGTACGGTGACTGAAGGTCCATTGTCAATATCAATTTGGACCACACTCTCACCACAACACATTGACGAACTCCCTCCAACAACTAGCAAGTGGACCTGCTTTTTCTCCCACATCTGACAGCATGGCTTGTGTACTAGGGTTTGCGTGCAGCCTGAATCCACCAGGGCAGTATGCCTAACTCTGTCAATCTGCACAGTGACCGCAGGCAGCGTACTGTTCAGATGAGGTTTGGGGAAGAGACTGGTGTTGAAGACTCGTCCCCCTGTTCGTTTCCCAAACAATTTTGTGCAATGTGACCCTGTCGCTTGCACCGATAACAAATGAGAGATTTTTGGGGCCTGGGACTTTCACACCGCCTAGGACAATCTCGAGCCATATGGTTGGGTCCTTGACATATGTAGCATCTCCTTGGAGCTGTGGTCTCCTTTTCCTGACATCCTGGTAGTTGAGCTGCAGCAGCTGCCGATCCTGTACCTGTTAAGCTGTCCTTTAATATTGCTTGGGCACGGGCCAATATTTCAGATATCGGCAAGTTGTCTACCCGGGTAGTGGCCTGAAGAAGTTTCTCCACATGCTCCAGTAACCCAGCAATGAATGCACAGACCAAACCCCGCTCTGTCATACCTCCGAACTGAGTTGCAAGCTTGCGTAGCTCCATTTCTCCCGGATACAAATGGTGCGCTGCAAATTGACTCTTGCTGGTTCAAGATCTCCCGACGTTACATATGGTGCTTGAGGCAGCCATACCTGTTTCTCGCTTCCACTCTACAGGCCAGACATGTCCGTGCGTGCTTCGAATGTCCAGGTATGTTGCGTCCATTACATTCACAGTTTTTCCAGTTCATCAGTTTAAATGTTGAGACCTGCCTAAACGTTCTTTATACTGGAGTTCAAAATCTTCATCTTCAAACTTTACAAACCATTTTCAACATTTACCTTATTACCACAAGCTGCAGTGATTTATTGCCTAGCTTCTGCCACACTTTTCCCTATAATAAAAACAGTGTTGAATCTACACTTCATATTCACCAAAAAATAGAATTATCACTTAAATTGAGAATTTTTTAAATTAAGGAAAATTCCCCCATCTTCAAAGAACATTTTTATTGAAAATTAAAAATAAAATATTCTCCAGCCACCATTCATCCCATTGACAGTATAAAAAGTTTCATGAAAGACAATAGCCAGTGAGATGTGTTGCATCAGTTACTACACATCATAAGGTTTATTTCTTAGCCTTTCAAACAATATTCAATAGAGTAGCAATGTATATATCAATCATGCTGGATGTTTTGATGGCAATTGCTACTACAATGAATTGGTTTGACAGATATATATATATATATATATATATATTTGGTCAGTCTGTTGACGTGACTGGAGTGCCACCTTTGAATTGATTTTGAATATTAGCATTCATTTTGATCTACATCTCATAAAATTGACAAAACTAATAAATTCTAGAATGCTTGTTAGCAATATAGTCTATAAATTTATAGATGGTAAGAGGCTTACCTTGCAAACCATTGTTGACAAGGTGGAATATACCTGTAGTTTTGTGACATCAAATATCTACAAATCTATAACTTCTGAATTCAGCTCTCAAGCCAGACTCATTATTGATGACCTGCACCAAACTAAACTTAGTGAATATCTAATTTCCTTAAAATCCATATAGCATAAAGTGTTTTAGTAAAGAAACAAGTATGAACCATCAAAGCAGTAAAACTAATAAAAGGTTTAGTTTTTCCTTATTAAAAAGGAATATACCACAAAAGTTTCCAAGGTACCCTAATCTTAATACCATAACTAGAAGACCCATTCAAATAACCAAATTGAAAAAGAGTAAAAGTACTAAACCAAACTCAGTAAGTACCCAAGATGTCGCACTGTAAAACAGCTAAACTTGTAAACCATCACTACAACAAAATTGATCCATACTCAGTGTGCCACAATTTTTAGTCTTGTAATACACTATTTAAATAAATTTAAAGATTCCTTGCTAAGAAGCAATGGTTAGAAAGCTAATCTCAAAGATTTTTACTATTGGAGAGCATTCATCACTGGTCATCAAAAACCTGTCATCTTGTGCAAAATTAAGCCATATAAATAAGAGAAACAGTATTAAAGTATTTTTTAGTAGCTTTGAACTATACAGATCATAACTTAGACCTAAAAATTCTAATTTAGAAATCATTATTTTTTTTATATTTTGAAATCAATGTTCTGTGTGGATAATTTTTTCATCATTTTAATATATGATAAAATTCCAAATCAGAATATAATTGCTACCTCCTCCTCAGGGCTTGACAATTAAAAGTACTATAGCATTAAACTTTTTATATTGAATATCCATTGTGAATCCTCTTAAATCATCATCATAATTACAAGGACAGCTGTAATTTAAGAAACTGATCAGCAAAGGAAAAAAAATTCCAGTCATATATAGTAAATTGATCTGATACCTTATTAAAAAAAAAGTTTTATTTTCATTAAAGAGATTACAGAATTGTCCCTCTCCATCAACCTTTGCATTTGTAAATATTGAACTTAGATAATAACATATCAGCATTTAATATTTTACAAGAAAAACAAGATTGCATTTCAATTTTGAAGCTAAAAAAATTAAAATAAAAGTTTTTTTGATTTTTTGTTTTTTTTTCTTTTGTTTATTGTAGGTTAAAGTGCAGTTTTTTGTGACCCACCTAACTTAAAATATAATGGTTGATTTCAATTAAAACCTAAGTTTGGAAAAAAAAAAAATCATTTCTTAAATAAAAAAACTCTAGATTTTACTGTAATTTTTATAAATGTCAGATCCTCCCCAAAATGGAGTACTACTTGCACATCTGGGCATGTTCTATCCTAGCTTGTTATCAATCCTTGATAGGATACATAATAATGTGAGGTCTATGTAATATTTTGGTTCTCAAATAGATGTTTATAATACTACACCACATAAAACCATGGTGGTGCAGGCGTCTAACAAGTCTATGAGAGTAGCACTATGCCTTAAGTGCCAGTCGTAACCCCGTTGTTACTTTGCCATGAGAAAATGTCTTGGTTCACTAATACAAAAGTTTATTCACAACTACACCGCTTAGTAGTCATCAAGAAGAGAGAAACAGAGCATGTTAAATGAGGCAACTGCTTTATGATAGGCAGACAGAAACAAACCATCGTGAGAAGAGAGAGGGCAGACACAGACCTTGATATAATCTTTCTTTTTTTCTCTTTTAGTTTTCACATGTGCTTGTTGGGAGTCCTGTTTTCACAGCAGGAGTGGGTCCCCTTCGCATAGCTCTCCCAAAATGGGTGTTATAATTTTTGGCTATCTTCACATGTCCAGTGTCCAACTGACTTTTTTTTCTTGTTTTCTATCCTGTGTCCACTCCCACAGCTTGAGTTTCTTTCTGCCAATTACAGCCAGCAGCTGATTTGCTGCTGAAACATTTCTATTTTTAACTATTCTGATTGACTTGGGAACCTCTAAGTCTAACTAACAACTTATTACTAAAACAATCACCCAGTATCCCTAATCATATTGCATCTAGTCTGAGAATAACTCTTTTCGTCTCTCAGACACTTCTACCATGTTGCTCATCACTCACTTTTCAAATATTACTTCTATAGTAAGCATTCTGATAAACTCCATACCCTAATACCATCAATCTGGATTTTTCTGATAAAAATCTAGTTTTTGAAGCGATTCACATTTTATCCATGCATTCTTGACAACCTTCCAACAGCTTTTTCACAAGAATGGCTAAAATAGGAGAAAAAAATTCTTCCATTAAGGCAGGTTGATTTTGGAAATGTGATTTTGTGTTCATATTAATGAAATTTGAGGTTTGTGGTGACAAAATAATAAAATATTTTTTCTGAATTATTACCATTTTTTGAGAAAATGAGTTTAAAGGTTCAAAATTGGAATACTGGAATGTCATTCCAGTGATCAGTGAAAGATCTGATACTATTAAAAAATTTTATAACCTTACGGAAAACAAATGTGTACGTCATTAAATAAGATGTTTTCTAATTACAACATTTACCTCATTCTCAACAAATCAAATAAAAATGAATTGGAAATTATAAATGATATAAAAATATTAATTTGTATAAAGGCAAAACAACTAAATATAATATATTTTGGTCATTGGCAGCAATGAAAGATTATTTCCGTGTTTTTCCCCTCTCATGTGGAATTCAGGTTTTATTTTTAAATGGTAGGAATTACACTAATTTTAATTCTCAATAAAACATCATAAAACTGAAAGATTTCATTTCAATCAATAGAAGCAAAATGAATATTTTTTTAAAAATGAATTTTGCCTATGGAACTTGGTTTGGATGGGTATTATTTAAGTTCTCACCATTATAAATGCTTATTGTTATTTCATTATCCCATCAAACACTTTCCATTAGTAATTGTAAAATCAATTCATTTGTATTTTTATGCAACAGACATAATTATTTAAAAATTGCCATTTAACTTTCATTAAGGATGGACACTGAAAGTATATATTTCACCCACACAGTTATTCCTAAAATTGGTGCAACTCGTGTTGTTCTAGTTGAGAATCTTGCTGCTGTTTTAGAAGAGTTCAACAGTGTAAATACTGTTAAGGTAGTTCTTGCAGACAATACCAGTATATACATTAGTTGTGAGGCAGGACTTGTTACCACTCTGGACAAAAACTTAAAAGGACATTGCACACCATTGGCTGTTCATTTCATCAAAATGATCTTCCATTTAGAGCTATTCTTAAATCCACTGAAGGAACTACAAGAAGTCCAACTACTTTTATTAGTCCTTTAGGGAAACTTTGTGGAAGTGATTATCAGGATTTACCCCAGGTAGAATTTGCCTTTATCAGTGGCTCACTGGACAATTTATATCTTACTGCAGAAGCAATGGATCAGCAATTACTTTTAGTAAGAACTTAAGGAAATGTGAACCTTAGGTTTGCTGCATAGACAACGGGGCCTCTCAAGATAGCTAACTTTGTACCAAATGCCTATCCACTAGAACTCTGTAATAAAGTGGACAACCTGGTAAAATGTGGACATGAAAGTGGGACTAACGGCAGCTCTCGACAAAAGAGGGTTCGTTTGTGTCTGGCGTGCAGGTCAGTGATTCGATAAAAAGAAAAGAAAAGAAAAATACTCACCGCTGTTTCAATAATCCACCTTCAGCCCATTAAAGGAAAAAAGAGAGGAGGCGCCCGACCGGAATTTTTATAGGCTAAGGAAATGGATTATGGGTAAGGTGGCATAAATAAAAGCCGACTCGTTTTTCTTTTCGGCGTCTTTTTCTCGGCGAGAAGCAGAAGCAGGTGGAAGAGAAACGAAGGAAGAAGCACAGAGAGAGTGGAAAAGAGAGGGGAGAGAGAGAGGAGGAAAGTGGAGGAGGAACGCAAAGAGGGAAGTGGTGTAATAAGCACTTTAGACTGAAATCTAAAGGTCGCTGGTTCAATCCCGAGTCCAACACACAGGGGGATTATCCACCCTAAAACCACAAGCTATTTCGGCGTAATGGGGGACAGGTTCGACCTTAAATTAATTCCTGAATTCAATGGTTCGACCCCAGTACTTGACTGGGTGGAAAAAGTGGAACTACATTGTCTCTTGTCTGGTGTAAAGAGCATCGAACATGTGATTCCTCTACGTCTGTCTGGTGGGGCTTTCGCTGTGTATCAACAGCTCAGTGCTGAGGAAAAACAGAGTTATGAGAGGATCAAGGCAGCACTATACAGAGCGTTTGCTATCGAACCTGCCACTGCCTGGGAGCAATTTGAGGCAAGAGCATTACACCCAGGCGAGACTGTGGATGTATATTTGGCCGAGCTAACGAAGCTGACGGTGTTGTTCGGTGGGCTGCCCGAGCGGGCCTTGGCGTGCAAATTTCTGGCGGGGCTCTTGACTGGAGCAAAGCAGCTCCTGCGAGCGAGCTCAAACATAGACTCGTTGTCCCTTAAAGACCTGGTAGACCGGGCCAGGACCGTGATGAAGGACAACTCCGAGCTGAGGGATCCGGTAATAGCCGCTGCGCAATCCACACCAAGTGATGACAGACCGTCGCAGGGGTCTAGCCCGCGTAGTGGGGCCGTGTGTTATAGGTGCGGTGGCCAGGGCCACATTGCGAGGAACTGCTGGCGGCGACTGACAGCTGTTCGCTGCTTCCGGTGTAATGAGACCGGACATATGGCCCGGGATTGTGCGGGAAACGGGACCGGGGGCAAGGTGCCGGCGTCCCCAAAGCAAAAATTAAATGAGGCGCTACCGATTATTCAAGTCTATGTCAACGAGACATTGTGCTCGGCACTCCTCGATTCTGGTTGCTCCCGCACCATAGTGTTCGCGGGCCTCTGCCGTACTTGGAAGGAGAAAGGTGTCAGGGTGACCACGATTAGTGGAGAAACGCGGACATGTTGCGGGGTGGGCGCAGTAAATATCCGCACAAGAACTGGAAACTCGGCCAACGTCGAGGCGCTGGTAGTGCTCAAAAAACCACTGAGTTTTGACCTGCTTCTAGGCTATGATGCCATCAGAGCCCTAGGTGGTGTCCACATAACGCAGACGGGGGCAGTACAGTTTCAGAAGACCCCGGTGTGCGCAGCACTGAGGATCGACCAGCCTGACTTTAGTGTCGAGTTTGACCCGCACCAGAAGGCTTGGACCGCCTCATGGAGGTGGTCAGGAAATCGGGAACCAGCCAAACTGCGGAACGGAGTAGCCGAGTACCATGTGCCCGACCAAATAAGGCCTGCATACAAAGAGGAGCTCCGCGAATGGATTAAGGATGGCTGGTTAATTCCTTACCCCTATAAGAAACTTGGACCACCCAAAGGTTTGATCCCGCTGATGGCGGTCGCTCAGCACAACAAAGCAAAAGTGAGGCCAGTGATGGACTACTGCGAACTAAACGCGCACGTTGATGCATTTACGGCAAATGCTGACGTCTGCGCCAACAAGCTACGAGAATGGCGTCAGCTGGGTTCCAATGTGTGCCTGCTGGATCTAAGAAAAGCATACCTGCAGGTCCGGGTTAGCGAGACGATGTGGCCGTTTCAGACGGTGGTATTTGCCGGCAGAAGGTACTGCCTTACCAGACTGGGCTTCGGGCTGAACGTGGCACCCCAAATAATGAAGACCATCGTCAACGCGGTGTTGTCACAGCAGGAAACAATAAAAGAGGGGACATCGGCGTACCTTGATGACATATACGTGAACGAAGACGTTGTGTCGTCATCACGCGTAAGGTCACAGCTGGCCAAGTTTGGTCTGATCTGCAAGAACCCAGAACGTTTGGAGGATGGCGCCCGTGTCTTGGGCCTGAACGTTCGACAGGAGCGCGGGACCTTGAAGTGGGGGCGCGGAACCGCAGTTCCTGAAGTACCCGATATCTTTACGAGACGAGCTGTCTTCTCTCTGTGTGGAAAACTTGTGGGGCACCTACCAGTGTGTGGATGGACTTGTGCGGCAACAGGCACTATAAAAAGGAGAGCAAGCGCAGTCACCAAAGGCTGGGACGACGAAACAACGGACGATCTGTTGGTTCGCATGGTGAAGGAGACCATCGCAAGGGTAAAGCAGGATGACCCCGCAAAAGGAGAGTGGTGCGTACAGGGAGACGAACTGAATGTGTGGGTGGATGCGAGCTCTTTGGCGATTGGTGTGCTGTTGGAGAAGGATGGAGCTGCGGTTGAGGACGCCTGCTGGTTGCGACCGACGAATGATGCTGCTCACATCAACCTGGCAGAGCTCGATGCGGTGATGAAAGGCGTCAACCTGGCACTCCAGTGGAAAGTCAGGAAATTACACATACACACTGATTCGCTATGCGTATACCACTGGATATCGGACACGCTGACAGGCAAGGCCAGGGTGCGCACCAAGGCGGCCAGCGAGATGCTGATCAGACGGAGGCTGGAGACCATAAGAAAGCTCATGACGGAATACAATCTGTCTGTGGATGCGGTACTTGTCACCTCAAACTGCAACCTCGCTGATAGGCTGACTTGAGTGCCACAGAGATGGTATGACGCCATGAAGAAAGAAGCTGGGCCAGTACCGTTACTATGTGCTGCCTCTATTGAGGCGGCGGACAAGATCAGAGAGATACACCACGACAGAGAGATACACCACGCCCCGGAGTGAGACGGACATACTATTTTGTGCAATTGACCAATCCGTCAGTATCAAAAAGTGCAGTGAGAGCGGTGGTCAAGGAATGCCAAACATACCAGTCAATCGACCCCGCCCCGGCTAGATGGCGGAAGGGTCGGCTGGGAACAGACACGACTTGGAGCCGACTGGGCATGGACGTAACCCATTATGGCAGCCAGCACTTCCTCACAATAATAGATTGCGGACTGACGAGGTTCGCGATTTGGCGCCTGTTAGTAAGACAGGACTCCTCCTGTGTCATCCGTGAATTGGAGTCCATATTTTACGAAAGGGGGCCGCCTGAAGATATCCTCACGGACAATGACACAGCCTTCTGCAGCATGGAGTTTAGGCGTTTCGTAGATGAGTGGGGGATCAGGCTCAGACACCGATGTGCGTATAGGCCGAGTGGCAACGGCATTGCAGAGCGGTGCCACCGAAGCGTGAAGAGGATCGCGGCTAGGAAGGCGTGCACGATCGCGGAAGCGGTCTATAGGTATAATACAACGCCAAAGGATACTGTGACTGCTGCGAGCGCACCCGCCAATGCAATCCATCGGTACCGAGTGCGCATTAAGGGCATTGACGCGCGTCTGCCTGATCGGCAGGGAACAAGAGGGCCGTATGAGTTAGGGGACACCGTCTGGGTGAAGCCTCCCAATAGCCGGTGCACCACCCGTTTTCGAAGGGGGCAAATCACCGGCATCGTCAGTGAGCAGGCCGTACTGGTCGATGGCACTCCACGCCATGTGAGGGACATCTGGCCCGCCTTAAACACGAATCCGTTGGCAAGTAGTAGCAGTGGTGAATCATCCAACGACGAACTGTGGATCCGACCTATACCCCGCGTTCCTGATGATCCAACCGCGAACACCGACGCTGATACCGATAGTTCCGATGGCATTCCCCAAATTTCTAACATTACTGGAACCTCACCATCAGATTGTTTTGTATCATATTCAGGACAATCGTTGTGGGGGGTGGTCTTACCCCTCTGCAGAGAAGCGGTTGGTGTATTCTACAACCCCAGCTGACTGGGAAAGTGGAGTTAGTGAACCTCCACTTGGAAAAGGTTCTTCAAATAATGAACAATTAGAGTTTTTATTGAAGGAAACAATATTGGGGTTTCCTAATTTACTTGCACATTCACACCATGTGGAAAGAGCAGTAAAGTTAACAACTGAAATTTCACTAACTGTATATGAACAAGAATCAAGATACAAGCACATTATTACCAAATCATAGAGCCATCAAATAAGACCTTCATTCACTTCCAAGAGAAATTATACTGAACAATTTAGCAATACTATGATATAATGTTTTATATAGCACTAGCGCTGATTCATACTTTGAATCCTGAATTGTACATATTTTTCATTCATCATATCGAAGACAAAAAAAAATGTCAATTTTATATGTATTTATAATTGAAATAGTAAAATTTTCAAGTCAGTAAACTTCCCCCCTAACCTGCATTACTTTCCCATAACTGTTTTGTAAAACCACATGACCTTGATCTAATGTCCAAGGTCAGTAAATTTCCCATTGGTCCTTATATATTGACCTTCGGCCCAGCCAAACATGCCATTCCAAAGTGATGCACCGGAAGGAAGTGACACATTCCAATGGCCAGTAATCGAAAGAAATCGCGTAGGCGGATTTGGCTAACGAAATGGGACAAGATAAAAGCCCATGATACACTCATAGACTGATGCACCGGAAGAGAGTGACCTCTGAAATGCATGACAGTTATTTCCGCTTGATGACGATCAAACATGCCATTCATAAGATTGAGTGGGCATTGAACCATTATATAACTTGGTCAAGACAGGAAGTCAGACAGTTGGAGATAAGAGGAGTTAGAGACAAGATGTGGTAGGGAAAGCCACACCAGGCCGAAGGGGCCCTTGGGGCCCCTGATTGAGTTGGGGACCAGAGAAGTCAGAGACAAGATGTAGTAGAGAAAGCTACTACCCAGCAGAAGAGGCCCTCGGGACCCCCAGTGAGTTGGGGACCAGATGTGGTAGAGCAAGCCAGCACTCAGTCGAGAGCTGGGCTCCCGGGCCTCCGGTTGAGCATCAGGAGAACAAGAAAGACACAAGAATGGGGGGCAATATATGTTGCAGTTATGTTCGGTCTCCAACTCCCTCACACACAACCCTTTCGAACCTTGCAAATAAATTGAGAGGTATATTTTTTTTAAAGAAGGCTTCGCTCGTCATAATTCATTGCGTCGGTATATATTCATTATGTGAGTATACAACATTTAGACACCGTAGTCCATCTGTCCATTCATACATTTATATTCTCACACTTCCACTCTCCAATCATTCTTCCTGTTCATTTACTACACCTCATCACTATATCATCATAACCCTTTGCTGAGTAGTAACCAGCTTAGCTTTGGTTAGAGTAAATCTTAGTAAAAATAAAATAATTCACTTTTACATTTCAAGATACGAGTCAAAATTTAGAGTCATGCTGATCAGAATTGATATATCTTCAAAACTAAAGTTTATTGAATTCTGTTCAGATCCTTATAAAATTCTAAGTGAAAATCATCACAGTGGATAATGATATTTGCATCATCAAAAGTTCTCAACTATACACCCTCACCATCAGCAGTGGTTACCTGAAAGTTAATTAAACACTACCATAAAAGAATACTGTTAAAAAAAAAAAAAAAAAAAAAAAAAAAAATTAAATCAACTAGAGGCTTCTGAAAGGCTGAGAATATTTCCACATAGGTACCAATGATTAGTGTTGAAGCCTTGGTAAGAGGTTGATTTTCAAGAGGCAAGCCCTCTTTACTTGGATATTTGGTATAATGTATATTCCTAAATGTATAATTCTGAATAGACAAAGAAATAAATAACTATGTCTTGTTTGCTGAATTTTCTTAAAATTAACATTCACGTGGTACGTTCAATAATTTTCCAGACTTTTTTGTACAGACATTTAAAATTGTTGTAGACTCTTGAAAGTTCAGTATGTTATTGCTATACATCTTATGAGATGACTGACCAATTTTCGATTTAAGGTTCAAATGAACAGCTACAGCATGAATTGGAATACACCCTGATTGTCACAGCTGGTGAATTTCAAAAATGCAATCTGGATGTGAGGACACTTTAGAAGAACGATATGCAATAAAATTCTGTTTTAAACTTGGAAAAAATGCCACAGAAACGTATGGAATGCTTCAGACTGCTTTTCGACCATCTTGCATTAATCGAGCATCAGTTTTTGAGTGGCATAAGTGATTCAAGGAAGGCACAGTCAGTGAGGGATGATGAAAGGTGTGGGAGGAGTAAGGAAGTCAATACACCAGAGTTGATTGGCCAAAGGGTTACTATGTTGAGGTTTTAAGGGAGTTCAGGAAGAGATTCCGTCAGAAGAGGCCAGCACTCTTCAAATCGGGTCAGTGGCATTTCCACCAGGACAATGCACCAGTCCACAACTCCATCCTTGTCACAGATTATTTGACCAAGATGGGCATCAAGACAGTTCCTCACCGTCCCTGTAGTCCAGACCTTGCTTCCTGTGACTTTTGGTTATTCCCTAAGCTCAGAGGCTGTCGTTATGAGACAATTGAGGAGATGAAAGAGGCTGTGATGAAGGTTATTGACACGCTCACACAAGAGGACTTTCATGGGGCCTTCCAGAAGTCGGTGGAACAGTACAAGTGCACTGCAGCCGGAAGAGGTTACTTCAAAGAGAACGAGAGTTTCATGTGTGTACTATCAATAAAAGTGCCCATATCTAAGTCTGGAAACTTATTTAATGATCCTCATATCTTAAAAAAAAAAAAAAAAAAAAGAAAAGAAAAGAAAAGATTATTATCTAAGACTAAAAATTAATGGTTATTTAAGACTAAAAATTAAAAAAAAATTAAAAAAAATTAAGGGTTATCAAAGACTTTGACAATTGTTTATAAAGGCTCGCTTTATAGCAGGAATATAGCATAGTTCCCATTCTTACTAAAGTTCTGCTTGAGTCCAGTAATAGCCAAGATTATGAATGCTGATTTTCCAGGTAAGCTTCTTCCCATCAAAAAAAGTTAGCACACTTCTTACCTCATTTGGCCTCAAATTGAATTCAGTTAAGCTTAGTAAATATCAATAAGACATTTAAGAAGAGTACCTGTTGTAGAATAGTTTGCCAGCTCATTTTACAGGATATTGCTAATAAGTTTAATAATCTTTATTGATAAGTTTGTATCTCAACATAATTTTAACCAGAAATTTTCACTATATATTGTTCAGTAGAGAAGCATAAGGTCAACAAGGAGATGATGTCAAAAAATATTTTACTTTTCATCATTCAGCTGTTATTTTCACCATATCCTTGTATGCACACACACACACATTATATATTTGTTATAGATAGAGAAGATACCTCTATGTTTGTTTAAACATTGAACTATCAATATCATAATCTATCTCAGTATAAAACCCTGAAAATACTAACTAGATAACTGCTGAAATGAATAGATTGAGAGGTGGCCAAGTTCCAACTTGTTACTTTTGAAAAGTTGAAACACACTAATCTTCTTACTTCATTTATTTAGCCTCAAATGAAGTTCAGCTAAGCTTAGTAAATATCAACAAGATCTATGGTTGCCTTGAGGGCAGACATATCTATCTTAATAAAACTACACAATATACATAAGTATTAGGAAAACTAAAGTGAAAAACTGACCCAATTACAGCCACAAATTTCAAACTTTATTGGCTTGGACACACATAAGTGAATATTTTCCTGGAATACTGCCAAAGTTCTTAGTAATACTGAAAAGTCATATCTAAGAGAAAATTCTCAGAAATTTCCATTTTTTGTATTTCTGAGAATCCCCCCCCCCAGCTATTTTAGAAAATTATGACTATGCTACAATTAAGAGAACTTGAATCAAGAAAAATAACCACTTCCTTTGGGTATCTAAACCATTGAATTTGATTAAAATGTGGCAAAATAAAACAAAACAAACAGTTGTCACTTTTGTGGTCCAATTCCATTATGCTGTATGTGTGTGTTAATATATATTCATCTTAGAGAAAAATATTAATTCAATCATGCAAAACAGTGGCTGGTTGATATTTGACATACTTTTAAAATTAGGTTTAATATCCACTAAGAAGAAAATCTAAATTAAGATTTCTTTAAATACCTGGCAACTTCTTTAACACTTTCAAATATAAGGAATAATCAAGGGTGAGGTAAAAACAGACAGATTAGGATGGGAAAAGAATATTTTGCACTGAAAACCTAAATTATCAATAAAGATGATAATTCTTTATTGTTCTTGCTTTAATTTAGTTAAAGTGTTTTAATCATTATGTGTTTGCTTATGACTAATTTCCTTGTATTTGTTATATTTTTTCGTAATGTTTGATCTGTATACTCTCTGGCCTTCCAAACAGGCCAGCAAGTCAAAACATTTTTTGTGATGAAAACAAGAATGTGGATAGTAGCCCAAACAACTTGTAGAATAAAAGCCTTTTCACTAATCAATTTGGCCTCTAAAATAAAACTTTCATTTAAAATTCCTTTCTTTTTAAGTACATTTTGTTGTACATCAATCCAGAAAGAGAAACAAAAAATATTGGATTATGACCAATTATATCAATAGGGAGTTACAGAGAATTGAATGTTAGATACTTGGCTAATACTAACAACTCAAAGCAGTTTCAAGCAGTTTCTTGAGTTGCCAATAGAACAATCTGACCACTTTTTTTTGTCTGGTCTATTGTTCTTTCTTTGAATTTCATCAGAAGCTGAGCTGAGCTGGTTAGATAGAGAAATTATTACTTTGGGCAATGTTTACAATATCAGTTCTGAATGACTCTTAAATACATCTAGACTTAAGATGGATAGCTGAATGCTTCTTGATTTTTTTGCAGATAATGCAGTAATTTGCTCTATAGTTTCAGATGTCCCCAGATATAAGAGTTCAGCCAGACTTTTCAAGTCAAATTTTATGCAAAAATTCTAGGAAAAATATACATCATTTGGGAATCAAAAATAGGGATACTTAGGAAGTGCAACAGTTGTTAGGTTTTATGATTACTTGCATTACATTTTTAAAAATATTGATGAGGTAAAGTCATTTTAAACAAAAACTAAATTTAACAACTTTTATTACATTTGAACAAGATTGTTGTCAATGAAGAGTTTATCATCTAATATAAATTCAATATAGCTGAATTTTTTTTATGGATAATAACAAATAAGATATGTTAAAATAAGCACATGGGCAGATTGAGCAATCCCACTTTGCTTGAGAAACTAATCTAGAAGAAAAATTGAATTCAAACTCTAACAAGTCAACAAGATAGATTAGACAGGATTCTATAGCTTTGGTGGATAATCATTCTAGGAGCAAAATAAGATTTCAGCACCAGAAGTTGGAGTCCCTGAAGCAGTCTGAAGTCTTCAACATCATTTTAGCAACTTCTCTTAGGTTGTGTTGTATGTATTTACCCAATCCCTCCAATCATGCACAGAATACAACACAAAGTCAATTTATAAGTAGAGTATTGTTGGTTTTGAGTTTTATCAAATCAATCTCTGTGGGTTATTTAATGCAAAAAAATTTAGCTTGGTTTTGTTTTCTATATGGGTTTTTATATAATATTTAATTATATTTGGTCAAAAGGTTGGGGTTTCTTTGTTTTTTTTATTTATTCTATTTTTTTTTTTTAAAGAAAAATTAGGATGCCCTCTAATTTGGTGTTTTTGAAAAGGTCCTTCAGGTTGCTTGTCAGGAAGTATTTGGTGCAAATTCGTTTGAAACTGTCACAGTTTAAGAGAATGTGTTTAACTGTAAAAGGTACTTTGCACATTGAGCATATTGGGATGTCTTCTCTTTTTAGGCATGAGAGGGTAATGGGTGTGTGGTCAATACAAAGTCAGGAAAGTATCATTTTTCTTTCTTCTTAAACTTGCCAGCCACTCACCAATGGTATCTGGTATATGGTGGACCTTGTTCTATATTTGATAATGGTTTGTTTTAGGTCAGTGTATGGGATTTTTGTATTTGATATGTCAGTCAGTGATCACAACAACTGACTTCCAGTGCCTTCACTGTTCAAGACTTTGTGCCTCTGGGCTGGGGCTGCGGAGCCACCTCCGTGTTCATAGATGAGTTGTAGAACACGAACGTCATCATTGGATCCGATGGACAACCACCATGTCAGTCAAGAGTGCTTTTTTGGCAGCCTTTCATTTCCATGTATACCAATGTGGCTTGATATCCAGATAAGAATGATGCTATTATTTACAGAAAGAGAGTTCATTTTATTTAGGAGTTTTGTAATGAGGAGTTGATGTATCTTTGTTCTGTAGAGGATTGATTTAAGTCTGAGTAGATGATAAATTTGAAGGATTTGTTATTAGCTATAATGTTCATGGCAAGGTCAGAAGCTGTGACTTGTGTACTATAGAGTGATGATTCATTTGGGATGTTGTGAAATTTTTATAGGAAAGTGATGGGATGTGTTTTGGTTTTGGATAATTAGGTTAGTTTTAGTTTTACTATTGGTTGATTTATGACCCACAGTGCTGTTTTGAGGAAGATGGTATCATGTATTATTTTGGGGTTGATTTTAATTTCATTGAGGTTTTGGATTCTTACATTAAGAGGTTTGTTGGCTTTTGTTATATTTTCAAACATGTTTTTGTATCTTATTTCCATAATGCAATTATAGGCAGGGTTTTGGGGGCATGAGATTGGTATAGTATTGGAGTGCAAGTTTATGTCTTCTCAAAGAGAAAAGAGGTTCATTAGTTTCTATGAATAAACTTTCTATTGGAGAGGTAGTAAAGGCTCCTAAGGCAATAC
The DNA here is from genome assembly GCA_963585895.1 of Sepioteuthis lessoniana. Taxonomy (NCBI): domain Eukaryota; kingdom Metazoa; phylum Mollusca; class Cephalopoda; order Myopsida; family Loliginidae; genus Sepioteuthis; species Sepioteuthis lessoniana. The sequence goes on from OY757909.1 coordinate 45,620,860, forward strand.
AGAGTCCCTGGTGGTGGATGGCATCAAGTTCTCATTGTTAGGCTGCTCCATATATGAAACTGCCTTAATCAAGCTTTGATTGTATTATGGATCTGTATAGTTTGATAAGGGTATTTTTGTCAGCATCTCATTCCATGTGGGCTATGGCTCTCAGGAGTTGGAAAGTTTGGTTGTATTTGATTCTTAGTTATCGGGGACAAAGGATAGGTCTGAGTCAAGAGTAATAATGCCTAGGAATTCGTATTGATGGGTTATAGGTATTTCAGTAACATTTAGTGTTAGGGTAGTAGTTGATTTTGTGGATTTGGCAGGAGTGCACATATCTAATTTTGTAACTTGAAATTTAGAATCCATTTCCCAAGGTCCATTTCAATATATTCATGGCACCACTTAAGTGGTTGTAATGATACCCCAACAATCAGCTTGCTTGTGGTAATCTGACTGTAGAAAAGAAGTCAAACACAAAATGCTTCCGTTTGTTTTATAAGTATGAAATTTATTTGTAGCTGGACTGTTTCTAGTAGTCAGCTGAAAATAGAGATAAAGAAGAAGGTTGTATCAGAAGAAGAGGGACAGATGGTAACAGGGGGAGATGAAAGAGAGAGAGACAACCTTTGTTGTTCTTCTGCTCACACTGGCTGCTTTTGCATGTGCATGATTCCTCTTCTGTGTCTCCTCTCCAAATCTCCTCATTGAGTCCTATGTTGTGTCTCAGAATCCGTTTTTAAATAAATCTCCCTAAAAACCATTAATTACGTAATTAAAGTGACATGTAACAGTTAAGTCCCAAATATCAGCTGATTCTAAGCAATTGTTTATATTTGAATATTTTCCAATCCAAGTATTTCAAATTCACAAACAAATGCTTATTATTGTACGTTTTACATTCCGAAGTATTACCTTATAAGAAAATGCTTATTCTATCTTTGAATCTAGATTACAATTGAAATTTTGCAACTCAGTTTTAAATTCCAAGTTTAACTAAAAAAAGAATTAACTACTTAAATAATTAATTGAAAACCTTAATTATTTTATGTATTGTTGATACATTATTGAATTTTTCTTTCTATGGTAGCCAGGAGTCTGCTTTGTAGGCCAAGATCTTTAAGTATGCCATATGGCTATGACGTTTTATAGGCCTTTTCGTCAAAAAAAGACTGCAACCAAATGTTCCTTTTTAATGACGGATTAGGGGGTCTATGCTGACTATTTGGGCTATAGTACTTCTTTTGGCTTTGAAGCTTGTTTGTAGGTTTAAGTTGTTTGATTCAAGGAAACATGTCAGTCTTAGATTGATCATCCATTTAAGTGTTTTGCAAGGTTGGGTTTGTGTGATCTTTTTGTTTTTGAGAAGAGGGATGATTGTGGCTTGCTTCCATAAGGTAGGGATGTTGTAAGAGATCCAGATATTGGATTTATCAAGGAGATAATTCAAGGATATTGTCAGAGTTCTTTGAGGAGGATGTGGTGGATTTCATCAGTGGCTGAGTTATTGGATTTGGATATTGAGTTTTGGAGTTCAGTTAGGTTGAAGGGTTGGTTATAACTTTTAGTATTGTCATAGGTGAATTTTATTATGTTCTTATCTTCTTTGATTCTGATTGAGTTAAATTGATTAAAGTAGTTTTTTGAGGATGATGCTTGAGTAAAATTTTCTGTGACCAATGTTTTTCACTTATGGCATTTGTGTTTCCTTAAGAGAGATTTATCAGAGTATTGATGTTTTAATTTGATATTTTGTTTATAAAGCTCCACATTATTTTGGGATTGGTATTGGGGTTTATTTTTGAGGTAAAGATTCTCCAAGAGGATCTTTTGGCTTCTCTGACAGTAGATTGAGTTTCAGCTCTTTGGTTATATTTGTTTAGATTTTCTGATGAGGGGTTCGAGAGTTTCTTAACATTCTATTATGTCCTTCCACTCCTGTAAACCATATTTTTTTTGCATTTTAGGGATATTGTGGTTTTGAGGATAGTTTTGTTGGCTATGGAAATATGGGCGTCAGCAAAATGTATTATGGATTCTTCTTGATTTGGGATTAGAGTGATGTCATAGTTTTTTGTAGGATTGCCAGTTTGCTTTATTAAAATTCCATTATGGAAGTTTGGGAATTGTTTGTGGTTCTGAGTTTTCTTTTATAGTGTTTTCCATAATTACTGGAATATGTTCACTGCTGCAGGAGTCTTTGTATACCCTCCAGTGACAGTCTATGATAGGTCACAGAGGTTAAGCCTAGGGCAAATATAGACAAAGATGGGTCAAGTTGAGCCTGAGATTTCTGATTAGGGAGGCATAAATTGTTGTCATCGGTCATTTTTTTTTTTCAATTTAACATAACCACACAGTTAAAAGTAAAAACAGTTAATTTCAAACAATTTAGTTTAGTTCTATTTGACCCATAGATAGGGTCCTATCAGGTGATACCACTCCAAGCCAGAGTGGACCTGGGAGTGATAGAAATCATGGGGTATTCTGCATTTCCCAAAGCTCCAGCATTACTGAAGCCTCGACATCAAATTGTTTTTATTTCGTTTGTTTTTTTGGGTTTTCAATTTTGTTAGTCTGGAGTTGGAGGTTCTTCTTTGGATCTGGTTCAATGTGTAGTTTGGTTGTCAAGTTAGTCAAACTTTCCCTTAGTAATTCTATTAGTGTTTTAAGTTCTTTTATCACATTTATCATCTCATAATGAGTCATTCCTCGGTTTTGGGTTGGGTTGTTTGTAGGTTTGGCTACATTTGTATGTGCTGTTGTTACTATGGAATTTTTGACTAATTTTCTTACCTCCAGGTATATTTTATTTTTGAAATTCTTTTTCCATACTTCACACTCTTTTGAATCAGCTGCATGGTTTTGTTTATAGTTTATGCAATTCTGTAGTTGTTCAGTCTATATGGTCTGTTACATTTTCTCCACATCATTTACATACTGTAGGTCCGATGCATTTTCCCATATAGTGCACAAATCTTTGGCAGTTGTGACATCTGAGAGGGTTTAGGATGTATATTTCAACTTTAGATATAGTATATACTATTTTTATTTTGGTGGAGGTTTGGGGGTGTTGAAGTTGAGAATATATGTATTTCTTTGAATACTTTTATTATTTTTTAATGGAAATCCTTCTGGTCTCAGTAACACCCTATCTGCGAAGATTAGTTTTTATCTCGATTACAGGTTGCAATCTACAGCCAACAGATATCCTCATTTGAGGAGGGTCTTACCCCTCAACAGAGATTGTTGGACTGTTTTGGCGGTATAAGACATCCATAGCAGTGAAATAAGCCAATCAAACGACTTATAGCATATAAGATCAGTGGCAATTATCCTCATTAGTGTTCTGCAGTTTTCTACTGACAAAGACGTATCTTTTGTATTAAGAATCTTAGAACTGAAGAACAAAATGGCTACCTACCTGAATTCTAACAGGTTATGGACTCAGAACAGTGAAACTATTCTTCGATGGCAACAAATCTAAGTACAAAGTGAAGTTCCTGGGATATCTTAGAATTCAACATTCACACCAAATTATAGTGTCACCAACAGATCAAAGTGATGATATGGATTTCGTAGAAAAGAATGCAACCATGTTCACCAAACTTATCCAATGCTTGGGCAACAGGAGTTTATCATTAGTAATGAGTGACGCAAAGGCAATGGGTGAAAAGCATTAGCGATATTATTAGAACATTATTTATTGAAAAGAAAACCAAAGGTTATTTCCTCTATACCAAGCTAACATTTTTGAAAAGATTGGAATCAAAGTCTATGACAGACTACATAATAAGGGCAGAGAATATTTCTAATTTTTTGAAAAAAAGCTGGTGAAGACAGATTTTTAATCACCATGGTTCTTAAAGGGAAGCCTTCTAATTTTAAGCCTTTTGCAAGAAAGCCTGAACTTTTCCTGAATTCAAGGTACGTGTTACTCCTCAGATGAATCCAATAATATATTACAAATGAAAACTACATTTAAGAGAGTCAAACTGAAGAATAAACTTGGAGTAAGTACCCATTAACGTTATGATTGTAAATCAACAAATTATAACTATTATAATTACAATAAACTTCAACACAGTAGTAAAAACTATTTCCTCCCCAGGGAAGACGAATATTATTTGTTATATCAGACTTCTCAATGCTAAAATAAAAGAAAAGATTTTTGTCAAAACATAAAACCTTATTAAAGAGGATATAACATCATTTTGGATAAAAGTAATTTATTAGTCGACTGCAGAGCTACAGAACTTGTAATAAATAATAAATCAAAATTTTAAACTGGGGACCAATTTGTCAAATTAGCCAATAGGAGCTGAGCGAATAATATAGGGCTGAAAATAGCAAAGGATACATTTGCAGATGTATCATAAAAAATGCTTTATATATCAAAACTTTTAAACAAAATATATTTTCAGTACAAATTGCAACAAAAAACAGTGCACATATAAGTTTTGAGCATGACAACTCCAAATTAATCTACCCAAATGGAACAGTTTTTAACATAACACAGAGAGGACATTTGTATAATTTGAAAAACATCCTTTCTGCCAAAAATGCCAG